>JAVTVY010006669.1:0-39516 GCA_036873755.1 Hanleya hanleyi | reverse complement strand
GTGGACCATCCTTGGTCCGATTGGGTATTGTCAGGTGTCAGTTTAAAGCTTTCGCTGGGTAGATTCAGACTGGGGTGTTTTTATTGGAAGTCGCGTTAATCTGCGCATGTGCAGTTGGGGTTTATTATAGAAAGATGGCATTTGAATGGACGTTTTGGTGTATAGATGGACCAGCTATCTCACGCTGTTTTTATGACTATCGCGAAATGTTCTGAAATTTCTCCTCCAATCAGAATATGCACTTCAAGGCTAGATTGGCGATTGTTTCGGTGCTTTTCCACTAATGCATAGACGAGGATGCGCCTCGCGAAAAACATGACATTATCGTTGGCTAATGGATGTGACGTCAGACACGCCCACTTTGACTTGGACCCCTAAGTCACCTTCCTCCAGGTATTGTTATGCATGGACTAAATATATCCCCATACCCTGATCCTCATTTCATCCTCCCTATACCTTTAACATTACCCGCTAATTTCCCTTACGCATTTTACGCCGGATTTCACGCCGCATTTTCCCTTCCGCCACCAAATATGCGACAAAATTTCACCTTTATATACTACTACTCAACAATCATCAATGTTTCCAGCCTCGAAAGACCACATGCCCCTGTCTCGGATATCAAAACTAGTGCATGGCGCGGTTTGGTTTGAAAACCCGTCTCCACTCTCATGATATTTGTCGAGATTGTAATAAGAATAGCTGACATCGGAATGCGGAAGTATTATCTCATCTTGAAATCAAGATGACGAGTAGATTGAAAAGGTGGGTACGAGCCCGGGAGCAGAGTCATCTAAAAAGAGAAGAGATGTTCTAGGTCACCCTCTATTGATAGAACCTTTAGGTGTTCAAATTTACCTGTAGCCCAGGGGTGTTTGCGGTCTTCGTTTGTTCAGCGGACCGTATCTATAGCCAGAGGGGTCACCACGTCCGCGTCCTGGCCCTGGAGCAGTCAACTATATGTAGAAGCGGTGTTCTATGTCATCCTCCATTGATAGAACCTATAGGTGTTCAAGGTTACCTATAGCCCGAGAGGTATTTGCTGTGTTCGCCTGCTCACCTTACCGCGTCTACAGAATGAGGGGTAACCACGTCCGCGATCCATCGATCGACCTACCTATAACCCACTGCGGAGTTCAAGGTCGGTCTAAATAGGGAATGTTGTAACCCGAGGACAGCTGTGGCGGTGTTTGACCCTGTTATATATATACTTCGTCTCGCACAAATCACTATATTACCCTTACTAAGGGGAGTCGGTTATTTTTTCCCGTAAACTTCATTAACATATACTCGTTAAATCGGCTGAATCTGTAATTATACGCCTAAAGCCCAGAAATTTCGTTTCCGACCAAAAAAAAAAAACATTTTCGATTTTTTTAAATTCATTAAATCTCCATATCTCTGGAACGGGAAGGACTACTGAGATGCAGCTTACGCCGTTGGATACCCAGGAGAGAGATGCATCGTTACAACATGATTTAGACGGAATTTGGAGACGTCTCCATATCTCTAGAACGGAAGGGGTCCTGGAGCCGAAACTTAGACCGTTGGATAGCTCCAAACTACGCGCATGCCTCGATCGTCATGAATACGTCACAATGACGTCATCATTCAAATGAGACGGATTTGGTAAAAATCTCCGTATCCGCGAAAAATGAGAGTTTAGAAGATTGAATTTCGCATCATCGGATAGAGAAAAGAGCGTTCGAAACGCGTGAAAGCTACAATCATTAGCGAATGTCTACGCTGTACACAGTATGTATTACCAGTGATCCACGTGTAATTCATTAATTTAATATACTGTTTACTGTACGTATGCACATAGCCCGAGATATACCAAGAACGATCGATATTATCAGTGACCAAACTATATACGGCTCTGGGATTCGGATCAATACCGCATAAACTTCACTCGCACTAAACGTACGTTCACTGATATCTATTTCTTCTGCGCATACATGGACAGTATATACCCGTTATCGCTTTTTTCTATATTTAGCACGTATTTAGCCGGACAAGTCTGAACACGCTTCATATGACTAGCATTGACGTATTGGAATAGAGGAGGAGGATGAGAGGGAGGAGGTGGTGGTAGAGGGGGAGGATGAGGAAGTATATGAGTAGTGTAAAACGCAGAAAAACCAATACGAAGATTAAAAAAATAATCACTTTATTCATCAACTCATAGCATTGCTTTACGAATAATGAGAGAAAAGTATCATCGGCTTATATGAATACATCGCCTTTGTTGTGGCTATCATTTCCGCATCTAGTGTTTATCTACTAATATTTCTACTGGGGTCGTTATTCGGAATCGATGTTTTCAGAGTTCTCCCTGTCACTGCTTTCCTCGTAATCGTTAATATTACTAACGCTATCAATCAACATATCGAATAAGCATTTCCGCATCTTAATCGTCTGTTTGAGTGCTTCCTCGTAGTCTATGTCGTATATCGTTTGTACAGGACATCATTATGTTGGGGGTTGAAGAAGATAATTTCTCGTCTCCAGCTGCGTCTCCATAAAGATCTGAAATGCCTCATGCAGGGTCAGCAGATTCTGGGCACGGGTAGTTGTATTAGTATACTCTTCGGGTACTATCTGTTTCTTATGCAACAGAAGAAGATTATCACGCTCATAGATGACATCCAATGGGTGACCCGGGCATGTCTCCGGTTGCATAAGAAACAGATAGTACCCGAAGAGGATACTAACACAACTACCCGTGCCCAGAATCTGCTGACCCTGCATGAGGCATTTCAGATCTTTATGGAGACGCAGCTGGAGAGTATATCTTAACCCTACCTGGCCTGGGGGGGTGAGGGTGGTCACTTTCCGCCCCCTCCATCTTGTTGTTTTCCGGAATGACAAAAAATTAAAAGCTGAAACTTCGTGACTTTTTAGATTATCATATTGGGGTCATTTTGAGCTTATTTGCATGACCTCCCGGGAAGAGTATCATGGGTAAATTCAAAATGGCGGCCATGTGGGGCACCAGCACAGTGATGTTTTCGTCATATTTCTTCAAAATTTTGGCTTTTCTGGATGGAAAAGAGGATAAAAATCTATTTTATTTCATATCAGATTATTATTTACCAATTAATCATCCAGTTTTTGCAAAGAAAAAAAGCAAAAATAAAAAAATCGAAAATTCTGACCAAAAATGGTCCAAAAATATTTTTTTTTGAAAATGACGTCACAGTGACGTCATCATGGCGGTCATCGTGGATTTTTTTTAACGTTTTCTTGTATAGCTTGACACAATGGGAAATAGAATCATTCGTGCGAGACGAAGTATATATAAGGGTCAAACACCGCCACAGCTGTCCTCGGGCTAACGTTCCCTGTTTAGATCGACCTAGGTCGACCGATGGATCGCTGGCGCGGTTATCCCTCGGGCTGTAGACGCAAGCTATAGGTAACCTTGAACATCTTGGACGATGATCTAAAACATTCCTTCTCTTTTTAGATGACTGCTCCCGGGCCAGGACGCGGACGTGGTGACCCCTCGGGCTATAGATACGGTCCGCTGAACAAACGAAGACCGCAAACACCCCTGGGGCTATAGGTAACATTGAACACCTATAAATTCTATCAATAGAAGATAACCTAGAACATCGCTTCTCTATATAGATGACTCTGCTCCCGGGCTATTACCCCCCTTTTCCATCTACTATGACGGACTGACTGGTCGAAAGGGTCGAGGGCTCTTCATCAATCATAGGTTTTGGAACAATACGGCTTCTACGTTTGAACAAAATAGTCTGAAAATGTAGTTCGTCATCTGAAAGAACGGTAGACATACAAAAAGAATTCAAATCGAGCTCTGAAACTCCTCGGTAATGGTGTAAGCTGAAATTACAAGTGTCTGGTCCGTCATTCATAATTACACACTTCATATATTTAAATCGTAAGCAGTACTAAATCGGATGTTGTTGTTTTTTCGTATTTCCCCTGTTTTGTTTGCAGGTATGTCTCGATGGCCCAAGGGGTTCAAGTTGAACGACAACAACAACATACAAAAACATCAATAACCACAACAACAAAATGAAATGAAAGAACTTTACGTCATATTTAGAGTTAGTGCTACCTTCGCTAACGATGTAAATACCGTATTTGGGGCCACCCCTCAAATCTTTTTCAACGTCAGTTTTTTAGGGCACTCCAGGAAAGAGGTGTAAAGTACCGGTGTGTAAGGGACCTGTCTTCTGTGCTTCAAGTAAAATTTTGGTAACTCAAAGACGCTCTTCCCCTTCCCCCTTTTTTATTTTTTTATTTAATTGTCTTTTTTTTCATTTTTTTCTGAAGTGTTCAGGTTGAAAATCAACAACATCTCATACGAAACAACAACTACATCAACAACAATAACATCAACAACAAAAGACTACCCTTTTCCTTTTTTAGAGTTTTCTTTGTGAATAGTAATTGATTTTACAATTGGGGCTAGTAGACGTGAGAGCGTGAACCATGTCGTATAAAATTGGGGGATAATGTTAAAAGGTGGGGGTTGAGGTGACGTAAATGTGGCGTGACGTTAATGTATAGGGAAAATATGGCGGCAGAGGTGGCGTAAATGGGGCGTATGTGTCGCGTCAGGGATGTTGAGATGGCAGCTAGGTGACGTCATGCTGCGCATGCGCAATCGAGGAGTAGTAGCGAAATTGGCATTTTGGAGGTGCGCTGAGGCATATTTGAGAGATTGAGAGGCTATATCTCTCCACATATGGCGTGCAGAGCCTCATATTGAAGCTCTTGAGGTTATGTTATCAGTAGGAGTAGTAAGAAAAACGGACATTTTGGGGGTGCGTAGGAGTGTGTTTTATTGATTGAGGGACCATTTTTTGTCCGAATGGGCTGTATGAGGTGTCAGCTTGAAGCACTCGTCGGGGACTATCCGACTGGACTGGAAGTTGGGCTATGGCGCGCAATGGCAGAGCGGGAATAGCGGAAAAAGCTCACTTGAATGGACGTAGAACTGGTATTCTCCACACAGGCCAGAATCAATCGTTTGGACAGTTCCCCCAGGAACAGATTTTCTTTGTCGGCGATCATATGCCCGGCGGATACAGAGAACATTTTCGTTTGCACACGTCGGATAGGGTCCTGGGTTGGGTTTTTTTCCACGGCTTTGAGGTGCCCCAATTGGAGGGCTGGATTCGGTTTCACTTTTAGGACATACAGGACTGCGTCTTGGATGATGGTCGTATAGTCAGCTGCGAGACCGTCTATGCCAGTTGTCATCAAGGTGAAGGTCGGGAGCGCCCATATTAGTCGGATTTTGATGGGGATCTTGTTCAAGAGGTACCGGTCTTGCATGAAGAGGTCTGCGTGAAGTCGCCCGATGAGATAGACCGAGCTGCCGTTCACGGTGAAACCCTTCCGTTTGTTCCGTCTCGTATTGTTGTTCTTCGTGCTCATGTACTCGGGTGTGTTCCGGTAGAATAAAGGGGTTGTCAACTGAGATTTTTTAGCCTCTCGCCCATACGGAAACAGCGTTTCGGTGTAGGCTCGATAGGGGTACTGGTTGGTCAAGCCACTGTTGACTTTGTGGCTGAGAAAAATATCCATCGGTTGAAACATAGAGTGCAGCCAGGGATTCGTCGGCACCGTTGCACAGTCGACGATTCTGGAGCCATCCCCATTAACGATCTTGGCTTTCACATACAAGTACGTACGAGCTAAACCCACATAGGCCGTATCCGCATTGCTAATGGTGAACTCGATGGGACCTGTTTCATTGATGCTGGAGAGCGGGAGATGCTCCACTCATAATCCTTGTTCGGCACTGGTCTGTGTTGGCGGATCCACAAGTCAAATTCACTGTTGGTGGAGGGGCAAGACTGCGTGGATTCAGGACATGTTTACGTAAAGATATCCCGGGTCTTCGATATTCGTCCTCGATGAGTCGGTCGTCGACTGGTGCGCAGTCTCGGTGGCGCAGGCCTTTTATTTCCTAATGTTCGTTGTGCTTTAACGACCAATATACCTCCTGCTTCTTTGGCTCGGTGTTTCAGTGCTTCTCGGACGGGGTAGCCGCTGAATGCATCCCCCAGGGCTTGCACCCCAATTTGGAACGCTTGTTTTCCGACCGCTTTCACCACACGCGTCACCAACGGCAGGAACATTTTGACGATTCTCCCGAGTATGTTCCCCAGACCAAGACCTCGTTGGATGCGTGTACCTGCAAACACAGGAGGGCCACCAATGGCCTTTCGGGTATAATTGTCCATATAGCTTTGTGCATCGCACTCGTAAGGTACCCTCATTGTACAAAGGTGGGAGAGCGTGCTTTTCGAAAATGAAGTATGCCCACCACTTTCCCAATTTCGAATGCCATAGGTTGTCCGGTGTCATCCCCCATATCGATGGTGATGGTACTGATGTCAGTCTGTCACACCACCGGTAGATAGAGTACGTGGTTAAAGCCCTGTGTGACCTGATCGCCGTAGTCCCCTTGCCCTGGGCAGATGTGGCGCAGGGGCGCATCGAGATAGCCGATAATGTGACCATCCGTCACATCCGAATAGACCTACATAGATTGACGACTATACAGCTCACCAATCCCCACAGCGAAACAACTCACCAATTACCAACTTACGAGTTGTCAGAGCATTTCCATCATAGCTCTCCATCATAGATACAAATACAGATTTGTATCTAATACCGCTTATGCCGGTGTGCTGCAGCACACTGTCCTATACATAGAGTGTCCGGGGGACACTCCAATCTGGGGAAGAATGTCCTACAGACAATGAAATCCAGGTACGAGTGTCCTACGGACAACTATCACCTAGAGATTAATGTCCCACCCTGTGGAAGAGTATCCGTGTTTCATTTGTTGATATGGAGATTATTTGGGAAGAGCGGGTGTGATGTTGGTTGGAGTTGAGAGGGTGTGGTATCTAGTCGGGTAGCATTATACCGATTTGCTTTACTTGCTTTGCTTTAAATGTTTTGAGCGTGGAGAATATTTTGTCTGGCAAAGCAAAAGAATTTTTGTGCGATTTAGTGCAACACACGATGAAACATGGAGGATGAGAAATCCCTCAGTGATAGTTTATATTCCGTGTGGGGCAGCGAGGCGACAGAATTGGGCTGATGACGTCACCGCGTGACGTGTAGAGATTCGAGTATCCGAACAGGCACACACACTGCCCGACGAAATATAGCACAAATATTTTGACATTTTTACGTGCATGGGCATTGAGGACTTCGAATATATATAACCTTGCCTCGAGACGACATCGCGTGCATACGCACTCGTTTGAGGTGTGTGTTTTGGCCAAAAAATGTCGTGCAGGGTATCCATTGAAAACTCTCACTATGTACAGACATACATGTAGGGTTGTTTTCATGACAGTAGTCTCACACAGGCCTTTTCACCGTTCAGTGATAGTAGACAATGCGTATTAATCCGCATATTGACGGGTGATCTATCGACGTCATAGTCGCGTGACCGGAAGTGACCTTGGTCCCAGCGCAACTGTGTTTCCGGTACATTTTGTGTGCATGCGCAGGGTAGAAAGTCACTTTCGATGAAGTGACTGTGACATCTCAGAAGTCAAAGGTCAATATGCGTATTAATACGCATTCTCTACTACTATCCCCTTTGTTGGAACGGTGTGAGTCTACATATTTTACACCTGTAAGTACGGGCCGCTCTCCCTCCGCGACGTGACAAACTACGGTCAAGTATTCGATTATGTTTCTCTTCTACTGTCTACATAAATTGGGTATTTCTGGTGCACACTTACTGTGGCACATACACGTCCCGTGTCATATGCGTAGCAGTGACAGAAACTATTGTGCACTTTCTAAAATACATAGAATGATGTGTTCATTTTGCACGCAATCGATTATGTTTTCGGTACACTGGTTTACCACAAAAGTTGGACAACTCCAATAGGTCTCAATATAGCTCATACATTCTTTAAGTATCTTCAATAATAATGATAGGAACTTCGCCCCAACATCTGAAACGCTACAGAGAGACGCCTTGGCCATGCCCACGGTAATCTATTACCAGTAGTCATAATCAGGACTGTACAAATCGAGTGCTTACAATATATCACAGGCCCGCAAAACAAGAGATTTCTTGGGGGAGGTGGTATAATGGTGAAGTTTCGAAATATGGGGTCTCTATATATAACCCCATGCTTTATATAAATAAACATAAAGGTGTGAAACGGACTTTGGGTGAATAGAGAAATAAACGGTTTACCGCCAAACAAAATACATCAAAATACATATTCTACAAGTATCACTTTATATATTCCCGTCGTCAAATTAGTAAATTTGTGCAATTTTTTAATGTTTGCCGGGCGATTCAAAATCCAACGTAACTGTCCGTCCATCTAGGAACAGTTAGATTATGGCGGGCTTCGTTCTCAATTCTGATTGGTCAGTCGCGACAGCTGATCAGTGCGTGACCTCTCTTGCCGAAGGCGTGTCGCTACTGACCAATCAATCCTTCTGGATACTGAGTGTGCCAACACACTTACCCACAACGCTATGACCTCGACAGCTCCGATCACCGATATCTAAAGGTGCCCAATACATGTGCATAACAGTGGGTCAAATGGGACACTTGTATTGTAGGACACTTACAACCGCCACTGTTTTAACGGCTTAGGATGTCCGCTTGGCTAACAGTGTCCTACCCTATAAAATGGAGCGTAACACCGAGTTATGCCATAGGACACTCCAATCCTTCCCAGGACAACCTTAATCTGCCTCATCTCCAGGTACGGGTGTCCTACGGACACCCCTATACAGGGGACATTCTTAGCCTCCACAGAGGTGCTAGGGGCCGTGTGGTCATATCATCCAAGTTACCACATGAACAGGTACATTAAAAGCGTACCTGAGACACAAGACATATCATGAATCGTTAGATTCTTGGTATGTGCTTTAGAATAGGTTAACCGGAAGACTATACTGTGAAGTCATGTGACTGTCAGTATACCGGCACCTCTTCCCACTTCCATTATATGTGTTGTAATAGAGTCTATACAAGCCAGCCTTAAGTTCCAGCATGGTCTTCCGCTGGAGCCGACCGTGCCCGACATAGTTATCCGTCTCCAGTGCACACAGTTCATTCAACGTGTTGCTAAAACGTGCGGTAACAATGGTCTGAAGTGTGGTCCGGAACTTTTGGTTTCACTCGTGGTACTCCATTTGGGTCATGATCGCAAATGAGAAGATATTCATTCTTCCAGGGCTCGAGCTCGTGATGAGTTTACGCAACGCTTGAATGAATATTTTGGATGTATGGGACTGGCCCTCGGGAAGAATGAAGTTATGGGTGTTGCCTTCCTTCACGGCTTCATACCACGCCATATCATGTTGCACGAATACGGGTACTGGATATACACTAGGCCACAATCCCACAATCCCGACGTCCGGGGAGATGTAAGGGATGTGGCAGATGCGTGACGTTATCGGAAAACACCGCAGCCGAGCTGGGTAGTGTGAGCTAAAACACGACGACTGAGATTTCCTGCTGCCGCTGTTGGTTTCACTAGTGTTCCCTGGCCTTGGAAGCTTGTTCCCTGTCGTGATCGTCGCGTTGACTTGCTACGTGTCACGGCTCCGGAGAGGTTGGGTAGCTTGACCAGGGGTGGTGTTTCAAGGGTGAAAGGTTGCCGTAAGGAGCGTATCCTTCGTGGTGTTTTGGGTGGTGACTTGGGTTCCCACTCGGCTTTCCAGGTCCGTTAGGGTCGAGTCTGTCGTTGTGACTTACGGGGTGCGTTTACTGGAGATTCTATGTCAGCCTGTATTCTGGCCCAGCGTTGGGGGTTTCCCATCAATTCCTGTGGTACATGCAGCTATATCAAGCCTTGTGCAAACACTTCCCATCCTTGATTATCCGTGTGTGACCCGTGTTGACGCATCCAGCCATTCGCTAAATCCGTCAGTTGGATACCGGGAACCATCGGGTTCTGTACCAGTAGTTCGCTTTTATCATTCCAGGTCATGTTCGAATTGTCTTTCGCCAACTGTAATACCAGGTCAGCTTGTTTCTTGAACGACGCGGACACACTTCATCTTCGACACACTGTGGGAGTGTGGGTGGTATACCTGGCAATGGCGGCTGTGGGACAAGTGGTGTTGGCGGTACATGTTGTGCTGGCTCTGCGACTGACGCTGGGCTTGGTTCAGGGGTATTGTGTTGCCCTATGAAAGTGATGTACCGTTGGAGCGTCTAAGTGTTCTGTTGTACTTTCTCACTTAACCCCGGTCGTTGTAGAATCTTTTGCATCTCGTGATCGAATGTGTTAATCGTTTTCACCGTAGATAGGATCGGATACGTCGATTGAAGGCTTTGAAGCAGGCGTGGTTCGATGAGGACCATTTCTTTCGAACGCACACATCGTGACACAAGTGAATGAGGTCGAGTTCACCAGACAACACCCGTTTGAATTTGGTCGAGCTCTCCAGGGACAAACGAATGTGAGCCAGGGGCGGTTGCATAGGGTCCGCATCACAGATGTCTCCCTCCTTCATGACATCAACCGTATCCGCATAGACGTACAGAAAGACCTACGGGGTCAAGCTGAGGAGAAATGCTCGTATTATATGCTCCGTCATGGTCAGTACGTGAATGACACACGATGTGACTCTCCCTCGTTTTTAGGGAGGAAAAGTCTATGGAATGAGATCAAAGGATCCGGTGATCGATAATTTTAGTCTCGAAAAACGTGACGTTCGTCGTCATCTTCACCTGCTTTTTGGTGTTGGGGAGTTGTTGGGCCCATTCCAAAGCATCCAAGATCTCTAGTCTCTATAGTGCCGTGTCCAGGGACGCATGATCCGTAATGGTCAAGGGTTGGTCGTACACGAGGGTATTGTGACTGGGATAAAAGTACGTACGTACGTTTCATTATGCCGTAATAAATAGCAGAAGGTAAGATTTAACTTTAAGGCCGTGGATTGGTTCTCAAAAATGGTATAGGCGTAGTGGGGTAGGCTAGTGTTATCATCTAACCGGAAATTGTACAGGCCCAATACAGGGAGATGACGGTTAAAACAGTGTCGGATGGTCGGCCAATGACGTTGGTACACGCATTCACAGCCTCCTGTATCGATAACACCTCCGTGGGTGGTTCCACGGGATTTGTGGTAAAGTTACTCTCCTCAGTGGGGACTCGGCGAGTAAAAGTTTTCTTGCGTCTTTTGACCCCTGCGTCGAAGTGACTTTTGACCCCTGCGCATTCCCATTAGGAGCACAAATAAACCATCTCTACACCAAAAACGCCCATTCTAATGCGGGTTTTTTCGACTGCGTATGGGCTGAATGAGGTCAGTTCCACGCCACACACACCCAGTTGGATGTTTCTCGACGAGTGCTTCACTATGATTCCTCCGACGACCCATTCTGTCCGATACTGGTCCATCTAGGCCCCAAAACATCCGTTCTAATGCACTTTTTCTACCGCGCATGCGCGAAATTACGTCAGTTCCACGCCACACCCATTCAGTCGGACGCTCCTCCACGAGTGCTTCACTATGACATCTAATCACCCGCGGCCCAATAATGATCCACCTCGACCCAGAAACACCCATCCCCAATCTGCCTATCCACGACGCATGCGCAATGAGAAGTCTTCTACATGGTGAGACAGAGTAAAACAAGATGCCGATTGGGCCTACACCATAGCCGTTTATAGATCTGCCCTCTGGTAGGTATTTTAGGGTATTTTAAACCTTGCCTAGTTTGGTCTGTCTCGTGGTGCAGTGGATAATTAACGGGCCTGCTTCTGGAGCGCACAGGGAGAGATTGGGGTACAGTGGGACATGGGGCACAGTGGGACAAGCCGTCTAGCTCTTTTGTTAAGAACAAGAGGCACATAACATTACTATCAGCAGAAAGCTATCACCCATATACAACTTGTATATTGATTACGAGTAAAACCTGTCATTGGTAAAAAATTAGGGACACAAAAACTGTTTTTGAGCAGTGCAAGTAAATTTTTAGGACTGAGGATGATAGTTCGTTATGAGAAGTTTTCAGCAGTACTTCATTTCTGTTTTATTATCACTGAGAGAGGATGGACAAAGGTACACTTTAATTATATCGATTTAGTATCTCAGCTGTATGTATTAGTTTTTTGTCATAAAAAGGAATATATCATGCACGTGGGGCAGAGTGGGACACTTTTGCCGGGGCACACTGGGACAATAATAATCAAATGGTGTTTCCTTTCATCCTAAAATGCCATCAAAGTGCATTATTTTGTTTCCTAGATGGTAGTTTTTGCTAATCCTATCAGATTTGATGAGTTTTACTAAAACTTTCAAAGTCAAGTGCTTTCGTTGGGATGAGAATCAAACAAAATATTTTTTCCCTCAAAGGCTGCTGGGAAATATTTTACGTAAAGCAGGGGCCTAAAATAGCAACTAACTTAACCACCGCTGTTGAATCTTCTAAACTCCTATGAAACATATTAGTAGATACTTCTTATGAAATGTATTTTAATTATTGTCCCAGCGCACCCCAGTGGGTGTCCCAGTGTACCCCATAGTGGGGCAAACTGGGACACATGTTTTACGTTTTTAAAACAGAATTTTGGAGAAAAGTATAACAGATATTTCATATTTTTTTGTGTGACTATGTCATAATAAGTATAAGTTATAACGAGAGTATACAAGGCTACACTACAGGGCAATAATAACAGAGATTTTTGCAAAAAGGTGAAAAATATCCCAGTGTACCCCAATCTCCCCTACGAACTCGACTCAGCTAGGGCCAGAGGGATTCCCCTTCTCTCGCTGTATGGCTATGTATGGGGATTATAAACCAGAAGCTATACCCTGGACCTCGAAGGCCGATTACCCTCCGGAAATTCCCGAATATTGCAAAGATGACCGGATTGTCAATTGCGTTGACAATACAATTAGTGTTGTATTACATTTAAGCGATGCTAAAGGGCCATGGTCCCTTTCCCCAGGCAGCGGCCCATATATTACATCGTCATGGACAGATTCAATACATGTATGAATAAAATTTAATAATTGGAGAATTACCATTTCAACACATTATTAATTTTTAATTTAATTTTTTTAATTCATCAACTAATTCATGTTCTAATCAAATTCAATCAAATTCAATCATATTATTTCTGTGATTCTTATGCTCAGAATGGGCGTCATAATTGACTGAATAAAATTATTATTTATATTTATTGTTACTGTGCACTGAAACGCATCCGACACTCCACTGTTCCATAACTGTTGAAGTCTGTATCTGCTGTTATTATCGCCATCTCCGGGACGGAGTATGGCGATATTGGAATCAGACCAGGCTATGGGGATGCCAGAGACAGTGGATCATTATTTGAGAGAACCAAGATGTGTCCAGTGAGCTCCTTGGTAGCGTTGGTCGGCTATATACTATAGATGATACTCCTAGTTTTTGACGGCAAAAATTGAAGACAATGCGTAAATTTTACCGAAATAAACGAACCGGAAGTCAGGCGAATTTGTGGTCAAACTTTGTGTGGCGCAACTTTGACGAAATTAGCTTCCGACTGCGCAGAGTTGCTGTGGGGACGAGGCTGTCAACATTGGCTTCACTTCGCGAAGCTGATTAGCTGAAAATGATGTAATTGTTGAAAACGCCGTGAGACAATGGCAGTGATTGGTCAGTCTGTTGTCTGTTATCGGGTGAATTTGGCTGAAGAAAAATGGCTGCGTAAGATGTTTGGGGAGTCGACTGTTGTGTTTACCATGGAAATAAAGGGTTTCCCGGATTTATATGTCAGATTAAAACCCATAGGAATGATGCACTGGTATTTTAGCGCGATCGTCAGATTGAAATGGCAAATCGTGATGATTATCATTCTCTTGGGACATAGACGCATGGTAAATGTTGCGGAAATCAAGTTTTGTGGTTGTTTATTGTATTTTCTCGCCTGGTCTTGTTTTATTTTACACACACGCGAGCAGATATTTTGAACGACAGATTAAAACGAGTCTGCGCTTTCTGAAAATATATATATTTAGCAGGGTTTTCAATCAAGCAACATGCAAATATATTGCTTCCAAAACATCCTCCCGCATGCATTAATCCATACAAGGCTGACAGTTGAGACCATCGGGAAGTAGCAATGGGTTGAATTCTATATACTTGAAGCAAAATATTGATGTTTTTACAGAAAATCCAAAATCTCCAAGTATAAACTCATAACTGAAAATATTCGTAAAAAAAAGCATCTGCGATAAAATTTCAGTCATGTTACATACATGTACGTTGCCCTTTTATATGGTCGTTAACATTTGATAGTTGATAAGCCCCACTCCCCAGGGATCCTGGACCTTGGGAGTGTTGAGTACTGTAATAGGAATACAGAATAAAAAAATATTTTAAAAAATATAAATAAAAAAAAATATAAAAAAATGGCTGGTTCTTAGCAGAGGTTAGTGTCAGGAAACTTTGCCGCTATTTTACGTAGACGCAATAACTAAATTTGGTGTGCAATTATTATATATTTCTGAAAAAATAAATTCTGGCAAAAATAAAGTACTCGGATCATCGCGAAATAAACCGAACGATACCGAAAGATTTACAAAGGTCCTATGCAAATATCTTGAACTCCTTATCTCAGAACGAAATGGTGACCATTTCGTATAGCAGTAGTCGGGAACCAGGTCATTGAGACCCTGTGTTTTCTTAATAGCATCCCCGAAGATATTTTCCAAAGCGCCATTTTCGGTCCAGCAGTCGATGCAAGTTCCAAGCCACGCCTGACAGTTCGTAAACTCCCAAATTTATATATATGAATATGTCGATGCCATTGCTTAACCCTATCTGGCCTGGGCTTTTTGGGACCTGTCCAGGCCTGGGGGGAGGCCGAAATGGCCCCCCTAATTATTTTTCTTACCCCTTGAGCTAGGGGGCTGAAACTTATTACACTATACCCTTGGGTCAAGCTCTACCAGAAAATGTAAAAAAAATCCAAGATGGCCGCTTTGATGACGTCACAGTGACGCCATTTTGAAAAACGGCATTTTTTGGTCGATTTTTCGGTCAGATTTTTCGAATTTTTTATTTTGCTATTTCTCCACAAAAACTGCATGAAAAATTAGCAAATATTAATGTGACATGAAATAAAATAGTTTTTACCCATTTTTCGTTGCGGAAAAGCAGAAATTTTGAAGAAATATGACAAAAACATCACTTTTCTGGTACACCACGTGGCCGCCATCTTGAATTTACCCATGATCCTCTGCTCGGGGGGTTATGAAAACAGGCTCAAAATGACCCCAATAAGACAAACGATTAAATCACGGGGTTTCAGCTCTCCATTTTTTGCCGTTCCGGGGATAGTGCAGAAAGTTTGGTGGGCCCCCCCCCCCAGTCCAGGTAGGGTTAACATTGTGTTTTAAACCAGTACAGTCAAATCTCGAAGTCTTCGCTTTATTGAAAGAAAAGGCTTATCGGGCTTATGGTTTAACTGGATCACAACTCTCGAACAATAATGTTCATACGACATGTTTTGCTGTATTCACGGTGAAATCAAAGTTTTTGAAGTGTTGACTAAAAGTCTGCCACCATAAAACCTATGCACATTGACTGTCAATGTTCACCTTATTTTGGTAAATAAATCAATCGTCTCCTCATTGCCTTCTTCGCACATCATTATTGTATTCCATGTTCTGAATACACAAATTATTTTGGCTCAAATTATCCGTTTGGTTGTATTTTGGTATGTACAAAAGATCAAATATAACTACAGAACTCGGGAGGTTCATTTTTAGCTCATCTGGGCCGAAGGCCCGATGGGCTTATGTCATGGCCTGACTGTCCGTCGTCCGTCGTGCGTCGTCCGTCGTCCATCGTCCGTCGTCCGTCGTCCGTAAACATCTTCTTCTCTGAATGAGGACACCAGAATTTGTTCATGCCGTGTCGATACGATTTTAAATATGGCCGCCATGGCGGCCATCTTGAATTTGCCATTGAAGCATTGTTATCGCGATTTCTCAGGAACTACTGCATAGATCTTTCTCAAATTTGGTACACAGGTTCTCCTTGGGGTCTAGTTGTGCAAGATACCTGTTGTGGTCTGATTCGCAAATCCAATATGGCCACCAGGCGGCCATCTTGGATTTCCCCATGAAACATTGTTATTGCAATTTCTCAGGAACTACTTTGTGGATCTTCCTCAAATTTGGTACACAGGTTCCCCTTGGGGTCTAGTTGTGCAAGATACCTTTTCTGCTCTGATTCGAACATCCAATATGGCCACCAGGCAGCCATCTTGGATTTCCCTATGAAACTTCGTTATCGTGATTTATCAGGAAGTACTGCATGGATCTTTCTCAAATTTGATACACAGGTTCCCCTTAGTGTCTAGTTGTGCAAGATGCTTTTGTGGTCTGATTCAGAAATCCAATATGGCCACCAGGCGGCCATCTTGGATTTCGAGATGAAACATTGTTATCTCGATTTCTCAGGAAGTACTGCATGGATCTTTCTCAAATTTGGTACAGAGGTTCCCCTTGGGGTCTAGTTGTGCAAGATACAATTTGTGGTCTGATTGAAAAATCCAATATGGCCACAAGGCGGCCATCTTGAATTTGCCAGTGAAATCTTGTCATCATTATTTTTCGTTAACTACTGCATGGATCTTTCTCAAATTTGGTACACAGGTTCCTCTTGGGGGTGTAGTTGTGCAAGATACCTTTTCTGCTCTGATTCGAACATCCAATATGACCACCAGGCGGCCATCTTGGATTTCCCTATGAAACTTCGTTATCATGATTTATCAGGAAGAACCACATGGATCTTTCTCAAATTTGATATACAGGTTCCCCTTGGGGTCTAGTTGCGCGAGATACAATTTGCGGTCTGATTGAAAAATCCAATATGACCACCAGGCGGCCATCTTGTATTTCCAGATGAAACATTATCGCGATTTCTCAGGAACTACTGCATGGATCGTTCTCAAATTTGGTACAGAGGTTCCCCTTGGGGTCTAGTTGCGCAAGATACAATTTGTAGTCTGATTGAAAAATCCAATATGGCCACAAGGCGGCCATCTTGAATTTGCCAGTGAAATCTTGTCCTCATTATTTTTCGTTAACTACTGCATGGATCTTTCTCAAATTTGGTACACAGGTTCCTCTTGGGGGTCTAGTTGTGCAAGATACCTTTTCTGCTCTGATTCAAACATCCAATATGGCCACCAGGCGGCCATCTTGGATTTCCAGATGAAACATTGTTATCGTGATTTCTCAGGAACTACTGCATGGATCTTTCTCAAATTTGGTACAGAGGTTGCCCTTGGGGGTCTAGCTGTGCAGGATACCATATATGGTCTGATTGAAAAATCCAATATGGCCACCAGGTGGCCATCTTGGATTTCCCCATGAAATTTTGTTATCGTAAATTCTTAGGATATTACTGCATGGATGTTGATACACAGTGTGGTCCAGTTGTGCAAGATACCTTTTTTTGGTTCATTTCGAAAATCCAATATTGCCGCATCTTGAATTTCCCATGAAACTTTATCATAAAATCTCAGGAAATAACTGCATGGATCATTTTATAGTGTTCAGGGGGGACAACACAAGTTACAAACTCATCTATTGCAGTTCTTTAGTAAAAATTTCTCCAGTTACAGACAGATGACCTACAGTGCCGTGGCACTATCTTTTACATCTTCGCAGACAGATGGGGGTATGTCTTGGTTAGGCCATACCTCACCAGAGATTACTTTCATTGGAAAAATGTCCTGCTACATCTCATTGCCATCGTAACAACCCAGTCGCACATATTTCGTACTCGACATGTCTCCCCCTGGTGCATATACCCACAAAATATTGGAATCGTAGGTTAAAGACTGTCCAATGTACTGTCCGGACACGAAGTGGACAGACGGACGAACGACTGCAATCACATAATAAAAATTGGTTCTGGTTATTGCTTATACAGCTTACTGACAATCACACATTATATTTTGGTATAATTGCCTTTATTCCATAACCTCCAATTACAATCATGAATTTGCAGCTTGACCTCCTGTGAAATCGACTATGTTGCCATTTTGTTCAGGGGAGACAACGCAAGTTAGAAAATCATCTATTGCAGTTCTTCAGTAAAAATTTCTCGCAGCCACTTTCTCCAGTTATAGCCAGATGAGCGCTACAGTGCCGTGGCACTATCTTTTAAAATCACGGGCATTGAAATCACACTTCTGATATTCTCTGAAAATTTTTACAGCACCTGCACTTGGCCTCAGTGCCTGAGATGACGTGAAAAAAAGTGCATTGGCATTCCGGGCATGATGCTTTGCAACATCATACTTGATCCTAGAACTTTTATTACACTATGACATCTTCTAAGGTGATGTCATGGACACCTGGTCACGTTATCCGACATCATCTCAGTCGTTTCCCATTTTATTGTTGTTCACTAGACCGAATTGAAGAATCTGACAATATTGGTCCCTATAAGAAATACAAGACTTCATGACTTGAAAATCTTTTGGCAAATGTTGCAAGTGATCATGCTGTTCAGTTTACCCGAACAATTAAAATCACGCTACTACCTCTTAAGAGACTTTTCCTCAATAATAATGACACGGCAAATGCATATAATGAGTTTGAAATGATATTTCTTTTCATCAACAGTGTTGCCAATACAGTAAAGCGAGCCTTCCTTATATGGTTATCTGTGATAATATTTGGAAACCCAGTGACTTTTCTCAGTAGAGTTGGAACCATCACTGTGACTGTTGGTGTGCTCCTGTACACAAAGGCAAAGGAATACGACCACACAAAACAGCAGCTACGAACACAATACCCTCGAGTCCTGCAAGCAGATGGCACAAAGATTGTTTAACATATGTTGAGTAGGGGCCATCTCAAATTATTGGTGTATATTTTAATATAATCAAAATGGTGATAGATATATAATGCTGATGATGGTTCCCCTATTCAATACTTCATTGACATCATGGACACAAACCTGGAAGTCATTCTTAAGCATATAATTATGATAGTAAACTATAACTTGTAATACAGGTTACATGTACCAGAACCAGAAAATTGGAACTGAAAACCTGATAGTTAGTGACCTGTTTTGTCATAATGATTAAGCTGCTGTGGACTTGGTAACTGACTGGTAACCTATTAGTGACGGGTTACCACATTTTGCAGCCTAGTAGATATTTTTGAGAACATTTTGATATTCCTTCTATCATTTGTTCAAATACTCCCCTTTGAGAAGTGGGTTTATTGTCTCTCTAATTTCCCTCCATCCAGCCCTCTACTAAATGTGGAACGGTTTGGTCATCTACATGTTAGGTGGTATTGTATAGCCGTCGATTCACTCCTGGTATCACATGAAGTGCAGCAATAATATCCAGCTATATATTGGTCCAAAAAATCTTTGGTATGCAATCTGATTGCAGCTGTCTTTATTTTTAGGGATCAATGAAGTTGAAAATTGCACTATTAATTCATCATGTTTATAAGAGAATATACAGTAAGCCGTTTCTTCTGGCAAACAGCAGTTAGCTGGTCATTAAATACATCCTTAACTTGGGCAGCCGTGGGATTTCCAGGTGTAAAGAGTAATAGAACCCTAACAGTGGGATCCCGGGTGTGAAAAGAAATTGGACCCAAATATCATGATTTTGAACGCTTTGTTGAGTGAATGAGTGAGTGAGTATTAGGGTTCAACGTCGTTCTCAACCTTGTTCGAGTCATATCACGATGGTGCCTACATGTCCAGAACGCGAGAGTGCTCACAGTTCCTATTACCCTGGACACTGATCAGCCCAGCCAGTACAGCACCCGGTCACTCATCCAAGTATTGACCAAGCTTAACGTTGCTTAATAACTTCGGTGATCTGACGAGAGACTGGTGTGTCCAAAGCTATAAGACGTTCGTTGAATCATATTCACTCACTTATGCCCTACAAATTCACAGGTATGAGTAATGGTCATAAACGCTTTAATAATACCATGAATACTTGCACAGCTGAATGTCCATTTATACATGTAATCTACTTTCCATCGGTTGACTTCTATTTGATTTTTAAATTGTCAACTGACCTAGCCTGATTATGAACTGAACAGGTGGAGGAGAAAAAGTGATGTCCATTTTGATAAGTCCTCCACCTTGGAGCAATACTTAAAAATCAATGGTTGCAATTGCAGCTCTCGCAATCCACCATAGCAGTTGCTGAGTTAAATGCTGTGGTAAAAAAGTTCTCCTCTGCAATTGTTAACATGGTGTTTAATGTGGATTATTTCAGTACCACATTAATTTTGCTGAAACGGATATCTGACCGCAAGGTCCACATAAATTTTCTGTTTGTTAGCATGTGGAACAACTGATATCTCAGTGACATCCATTCATCCATGTTTTAGAGATGTGGTTGTTTACCCTGTGTTAAACGTCATTGTTGTGGTTTGACACAAATGCACTAACTTGCTTAGTGTGATGTCATAATTGATTGTTAAGGTCATAGCAGTGTGTTCAGTCACATTCAGTCATTTTGACCCTCTCAGTGTCAGAATTTGGTCGAAGAGGTATTGTCGATGTCTGTCAGTCCGACTGTTCATTTTCCTTGTAAACATGGTATCTCAAGAAGGATTGCAACCAGGAATTGTAACTCATATCACATACGTAGCTCTTGATGGATCAGAAGCCTGTTGAAAAAAAAAACCGATTTTGACCTACTTTATCAAGGCCAAATTCTGGTTTCTGCAATACATTTTGAGTGATTTGTCACCAAATTCATATTTGATATGTAACTGGTGATGACTTGAAGCCAACCCAAGTTGACTGACCGTGGCCTATTTTACAAGGTCATTCACTGTTATTTATCATGATATATCTTCTTAAATTAATATATGCATTCTGGCAATGAAGATGACTGACCTTTACCCATTTTTCATGATCAAATTCTATTTATTATGATATTTCTTGAAGGATTTGACCTATTCTGTTCAAATTCATACCACAAAAGCAACTGATAATGGACTGCACATTTATCGATTACGATTGATCTTGACCTGTTTCTCAAGTTCAAATTCATATCCCACATGCAATTTAAGGAGAATAGATCAGAAACCTGTTAGAGATGACTGACCGTGATCTATTGTACAGTATCAAATTGCTGGTGCATATAGTACATCACTTATTCCATGACCTATTGTTTCAAGGTCATCATATTCATTACAATATTGCATGAAGCCTATATCTAGATTCACACTAATCATTTGCGCCACTGGGAACGGAATCCTAAAAAGGTTGAACAGACTTGATTATACATGTATTGGGCCTTTCTGATAAATCTAGTTATGAATGAGAACCCTATTGACGTGGGGCTACCTTGATCATTAATCTTCACTGAATTTAAATGTATCATAAACCTCATCTGTATCTCAAGTTGCCAACGGGTTTTGATGCGCCTATCCATAGATCGATCATAAAATGTGATCATGATTTCTGTCTGACTATCCATTTTCTGTCTGTGTGATATCTCCAGTTCCAAGTTGCGGATTGGTACCAAAATTTGGGGATTTTGAGATCAAAATATCAAGCTCAAGGTTACTGTGGCCGAAAATCAGTAAATTCTGTTCAAATTGCTATGTTTTAATTCTGTAATACAGTTCAGAGATGTGGATTGTGATGGCGAGGTAGACGTCTATTGGTTTTTACCCGTCCGCTAATTTTGGCCGAAGGGTGCGTCGATCTGTCTGTCCAGCATGTTCACATAATATCTTTGAAGACCTGTCGGGCTTTCCAAATTCATATAACATATGCAACTCTCCATTGGAGATGACTGGGCTTGACCTGTTTTGTCAAGGTCAAATTTTGGTATTGGTGATATCTATTGAAGGATTACATTTAGGCCCTCCAAATTAATACTGCATTTGCAACTGGTGGTGGACTAGAAACGTTTCAAATTTGACTGACCTTGACCTATTTTATCAAGGTCAAATTCTAGTTATTGCCATATCTCAAAGGATTAGGGCTAGGTTGTCCAAATGTTTGGGTTTCTGTTGTCC
This sequence comes from Hanleya hanleyi, assembly GCA_036873755.1. Lineage (NCBI taxonomy): Eukaryota > Metazoa > Mollusca > Polyplacophora > Lepidopleurida > Hanleyidae > Hanleya > Hanleya hanleyi. The sequence continues at coordinate 17,490 of JAVTVY010006669.1, read as the reverse complement.
ATGGTATATGCAGGCATATATTGAAGCACAATTTTGGCTTTTGTTGGCTTAGAAGTCTTGCCAAGATACTTGAGAGTGGACCTTGAGTGACAACATCAATTACAAATATAAAAAAAGAAAATAAATCTAGTTTGAGAAATTTTAGAGACCACAAAAATATTTTTTCTCCATTTCTCCAACTATTATCATCTTGAAATATATTATATTATGTAGAAAATAAACCTGCCCGGTGAAGTCACTTTTATGAGTTTAACTTAATTTTGTAGCTAGAATTTTTGATCCAGATTAAGTAAATTTGTTATGGCAAGCATAATTCATCGAAAATGAACTGGCATCTTCATTGCCAGACCCTTTGTGTGTAATATCATGAATTATCTAATAATCCAATGATAGTATGTGAGTGCATTTACCAAGTTAACCAGATAAATTGTTCCGATATGGGATTTATTAGAAGACAAAGTTCATGAAATGCTATAAAAAATATGTGTTTTAATAATATCATCCTATTTAATTTGTTTACGACTTTATGGACTGGTAATCAAGTAGGCTGGCTTTGATTTTGACATCAACTGTTTTGGGCGTGATCGAATGGCTAGAGCATTGCTCTCACATTTATGATACCTTAATTCTACTATCATCAATCACGTGGTAGAAAGTAATACAGAAACTGGATGAGAAACTGAGATGGTCACATTTGGAGAACTAGCGTGTTCCATGGTTGTAAAATGTGATTAACAGAATCAAATTATTGCAAAGAAATGATAGGATCCCAGTTCAAAACTTTAAAATGTATCAGTACAATGTATATCAATTGTGATATAAGAATTATTCTTACTTCGACAACAGAACCATTATCAAAGATTTTTCTTTTACATAATCAAATTGTGTTTTAATAGTCAGGGGACCAACACCTCCACAAGCATGACAAGTGATTATATCAAAACCTTCACTGTTCGGAAAATGATGATATTTTGACCAGTAGTGAAGCCATAAAGTTTAATAACCTGTGTTAATGCCTTCAAGTGCATACATGTGATACCTTCATAAAACTTGCAGAAACTGGAGATTACATCTCAGATACATGTATTACATATCAGTTTATATCATTGCATCTCAGATTTTTCCTTCAATTATGTATTTTGTCTTGGAAATCCAAGACATGATGGTGGAGTAAGTAAGTATGTGTGAGTTATTTTCAAGAGTCACACACGTTTTTGTTTACTGTGCAAATTGACATTATATAAGCTTATAAAATTAGCAGGTACTCTGCTGATGGAATGTTGACAAAACATTCGTGGCCCAATACAATCTTCTGAGGGCAACTTTGCCATGTTAATATTACAGGATCATATTATCTTTCCTCTGCTCAACTTTTTGTGGCATTTCCTTCTGCTGATATTTTGTGGACAAATGGGCACCACAACTTATAACTTCTCTGTGTTCTTGCTACATGTAGTTCGTAATTTGGCGAGATTATAATTTCTTTAATTTTTGAAAGTTGGTGCCCTGATGGTTTAACAAAATGTTTGCTCCATATTTGTCATGCTTGTATTATTATGTATTTGGGTGCACACAGCTAATCGATTATGAACGTTGTCCTCTAACTGCCCTAGATTATCAGATCTTGCATATCTGAAATCACTGATTACATATTCTGTCTACCACTGAGCTGATCATATGTTTTAATTGTATTGATTAATTTTTTATTATTAAAAAGTTTATTTTGCTATACCCTTCTTTATTATATACCCTGAAAACTATGTGTTGAAGTCCTGTGATATTTCAATCACATGCAGCGCAATTTCAATTTCCTGCAACTAAAATATAGAGGTTTGACCAACATTCTGTGTTGCTATCAAAATGTAGAAAGGTTGTACGCAAAATTGTTGAACTCTACTCTAGACAGACTATTTGTTTTGCTTTGTCTCATGACTCTTACACAGACAATGTGCTGGATATTGCAGCTATGACATTTGATCACATTTTAGAGAAAACTGTATGGTTTTACTTGGTTGAATACCCCAGTGTATAACACTGCATTCCGAAGTCACAGTGGGCATAACAATTAAAAGCATTGACCAACGCTGTCTAAGGAGGTATGTGCCATCATACTCATGTTCTCTGACGACGCGCGCAACAACTGCCGGTAAACAAAAGAAACCAATGCTATCTGACTGCGGATACCGCGAGAGTATGCAGTGGCAATGTATCTGTTCCTGAAAATATTTGTCTTCAAGACGAAATAGCAGCTTGTATACCCATGCAAAACTATATGGTATAACTTGTAGTATTTTTGAACTTCCTGTGATTGACTTATTAGAGGATTTGTCGTGGACAGACACTGGTCATAAAGTTCCTGTGATTGACTTATTAGAGGATTTGTCGTGGACAGACACTGGTCATAAAGTTCCTGTTTCTCATTTACTCATAATAATATTGATCATATATCATTTTTTACCTGTACATATCGGATGGAAATAATTTGGATAATTATATAACTTATGAAGCATCAATTTCATGCTGTACAAACTTGTATTATAGCAAGGTAAACAATCTTATTTTTGTAAATTGTACAAAGCAACTAAATGTATATATCTGTTAACATATAATATATGCTCTCTTGCATTTCCATGGAAATTAAGACTTATTGGTACAAAGATAGCAAATTAATGATGAACTGTCAACACGGGATCATGTCATTTTCAATAAAACATGTGTGGGACATTTTTACTGAACTAGTTCCTCAGTTCTATACACTACTACGTGTTTAATAAACATGTATGAAGTGATTGTCGATGCGATATAATGACCTAAATTTATTTCCCATTTTGGTCAAATAATTCCACCGAATCTATCGAGTATGCATATGTTCACAAGTTAAGTCCGACTGTGGCTGAGTGGTCTAAGGCGCTTCGCTGGTGATCGATATAGCCTCGCAAGGCCGAACCGACACGGGTTCGAGCCCCGCTGGTGCATGTGTGAAAGTTTACCAGTCACTTGCCGACGGGTGGTGGTTCTCTCCTGGGACTCCGGCTTCCTCCACCATTTAAACTGGCTGTTAAACATGAATGAAATAACATTGAGTGTGACATAACCCTCCCCCCCCCCACCCAGCGTTCTGCTTAATAAGGAACCACAATATCCCATAATCTATGGACAGCAGGTAACTCCGGAGTATAAAGTTTTTTTCTCTAGATGCTCCGGGTGTATAGTCGTCACGTGTATGGAACCGCTTTCACGTAAATGCATGCAGAATAAGAAAACAAAGGCCTATCCCAAAGTTAAATGGAATTAGACAAAAGTTGCGAACTGCAGGGTCCGAGAGCTTAACTGGTACGATTGTATTTTGCTGTCCTTGTACGATATCCATCACAGAATTTGAGAATAATTGAGTACTGATAGTCCATATGAAATTGATATTTCAGCCTATATTTTTACAACAGTTAAAGGACTTTCTCTCACATGGACATGACGAAAAGAGAGGTGATTACATTTTTAGCTCATCTGGGCCCGATGGGCTTATGTCATGGCCTGACTGTCCGTCGTCCGTCGTGCGTCGTGCGTAAACATCTTCTTCTCAGAAACCGCTTGGCCGAGTAAGCTGAAACTTGGCATGCATGTTCCCCCTGATAAGTACACCAGAATTTGTTCATGCGGTGTCGATACGATTTCAAATATGGCTGCCATGGCGGCCATCTTGAATTTGCCAGTGAAATCTTGTCATCATTATTTTTCGGTAACTACTTCATGGATCTTTCTCAAATTTGATACACTGGTTCCCCTTTGGGTCTAGTTGTACAATATGTGTACTTCAGTCCAATTTGAACATCCAATATGGCCACCAGGCGGCCATCTTGGATTTCCCCATGAAACTTTGTTATCGCGATTTCTCAGGAACTACTTTATGGATCTTTCTCAAATTTGGTACACAGGTTCCCCTTGGGGTCTAGTTGTGCAAGATACCTTTTGTGGTCTGATTCAGAAATCCAATATGGCTACCAGGCGGCCATCTTGGATTTCTCGATGAAACATTGTTGTCGCGATTTCTCAGGAACTACTGCATGGATCTTTTTCAAATTTGGTACACAGGTTCCCCTTGGGGTCTAGTTGTGCAAGATACCTTTTCTGCTTCGATTCGAAAATCCAATATGGCCACCAGGCGGCCATCTTCGATTTTCCCATGAAACATTGTTATCGTGATTTCTCAGGAAGTACTGATGGATCTTTCTCAAATTTGGTACACAGGTTTTCCTTGGGGTCTAGTTGTACAACATGTGTACTTTAGTCCACTTTGAATATCCATTATGGCCACCAGGCGGCCATCTTGGATTTCCCCATGAAACTTTATCACGATTTCTCAGGAACTACTTCATGGATCTTTCTCAAATTTGGTACACAGGTTCCCCTTGATCTAGTTGTGCAAGATACGTTTTCTGGGTCCGATTCGAATATCCAATATGGCCACAAGGTGGCCATCTTGGATTTCCCCATGAAACATTTTTGTCGCGATTTCTCAGGAACTACTGCATGGATCTTTCTCAAATTTGGTACACATGTTCCCCTTGGGGTCTAGTTGTGCAAGATACATTTTCTGCTTCAATTCGAAAATCCAATATGGCCACGAGGTGGCCATCTTGGATTTCTCCATGAAACATTGTTATCGTGATTTCTCAGGAAGTTCTGCATGGATCTTTCTCAAATGTGGTACACAGGTTCCCCTTGGGGTCTAGTTGTACAACATGTGTACTTTAGTCCAATTTGAATATCCAATATGGCGGCCATGTTGGATTTCCCTATGAAACTTCGTTATCGTGATTTCTCAGGAAGTACTGCATGGATCTTTTTCAAATTTGGTACTCAGGTTCCCCTTGGGGTCTAGTTGTGCAAGATACCTTTTGTGATTTAATTGATTCGAAAATCCAATATGGCCACCAGGCGGCCATCTGGAATTTCCCCATGAAATTTTGTTATCGTGAATTTTCAGGAAATTACTGCATGGATCTTTGGCACAGGTTCCCCTTGTGGTCCATTTGTGCAAGATATCTTTTTTGGTCCATTCCGAAAATCCAATATGACCGCATCTTGAATTTCCCTTGAAACTTTGTTATAATGAAATCTTTGGAAATTACTGCATGGATCATTCAGTGTTCAGGGGGGACAACACAAGTTAGAAACTCATCTGTTGCAGTTCTTTAGTAAAAAATTCTCACAGCTACTCTCTCCAGTTACAGCCAGATGAGCTACAGTGCCGTGGCACTATCTTTGTCAATAGCCGGATCTTTGTACTGTTTTAGACAATTTTAGTCAACCAAGAACCTATTACCTTTCATAACAAAGACAAGAAACGGATGGCGATTTCGAAGTTTACGAGTTCTAGTTTCCTTCGTGGCATCATCTCAGAAGGCGGAGTATTTGCCTCTCTTTGGTTCTCTGGTTTCTGTAGTTAGTGTGCTGCTCAACACTAAGTTTACTGGCTTGGCCTGATTTACTCAAGAGGCACAGCTTAGTCGGACAACATGCTCGGAGTGCATGTACAGAAATACAACATTGTTACTGAATAGATATTTCTTCAACGGTCTGAACATGTAGAGTAATATGTATGCACCCGTCAATGATTTATAAGCTTTTACTGAGACATTCACTTTATCGTTGCTCGTGAAATTAATTATATTAATTAATTACAGACTATATACACGTAAAAGGTATTTTTGGAATATTTTAGATGGACGAATTCCGAAAATAATATAAAACAGCGAGAAAATGATCACGTTATAAACGATGAAAATGGGTCTCGAACCCACAATGACGAAAACTAGCTTATCTGTGGACGCAGAACCTAGCTTATAGAGCTAACAGATATCCTTATAATTTTATCCCAGATTATTAAACACATTTGTGCCAAATAGGCGGCCATTAAAATAATTTAAAATTTCACTTTTTGGTGTTCAAGGCAAGTCAGAACCAAAATATATTCATAGTTAAACTGTATGGAATGTAAAGTTGAATTGAATGAAATGATTTTTATTCTGTTTCTTGGCTGTCTACTACACAACAATCTATCCTATAGGATTTAAAATACGTCCAATTTATTGAAAATGAGCTTTTGGCACGCTTTAACTTGTAATACTATCCTTGCTTGCAACAACATTACCTAGTTTTCTTTAAATATTTAAACCTAAGGATAAGTAAGCTGGGCTATTGCTCCAAAAATAACACTTCCACAACATTTTCCACAGGGCCTAGCTATGGCCGATGGCCAGGGAATGGGACATGGCTCTTTCAGAATCACTGATCACCTGTCATGTAGACGAACGGATGCACAAATCATCGCGTGATTGAAAGAGGGATAACTTCATTCCTTTGTAACATATCTCTACTGTCCATGACGTACTCCGTCAATTTCCCAGCTTCCAAATTCGAAGTTATCATATTATTAACCGCTATTCAGATAGTTTGAGCCGCTATTTAGACCGATGTGCAAACTTCCATTCATAGTAGCGCCCGCTGAAATCCGATAAAGGAACTGAAGACTCCATTTTATTGGCCATGATGTACAATATACCATGCAGTTTCCAAATGGAAGTGCTAATAATATTAACTGTGGCAAGCCAGACAGCTGTTCAGATCTGCCAGACCGCTATTAAGATCGGACAGACGGCTATAACGCTCGGCCAGACCTCTATTACGATCGGCCAGACAGCTAATATGATCGGCCAGACCCCTATTATACGATCGGCCAGACCGCTATTACGATCGACCAGACCGCTATTACGATCGGCCAGGCCGCTATTACGATCGGCCAGACCGCTATTCAGACCAACATTCATATAAGCGACCACTGGCATCCGATATATGACGTGAAAACTCCATGACATGACACATGACATACTCTCTGAATATACCCATTTACAAGTTCCTGATGGATACTTTTTGGGTATCCAGCGATTCATGGATGAACACCGCCATGAGCGCGTGCGACACGTTTCCCCCAACCTGCCCTACACATGATCCCTTTTATCAGTGTCACATAGTCACTGTATAATCTCCACATTCTTATTAAACAATTTCTTCTTCACACTCAAAACAACCTTATTCTTTTTTTCCCATAACCACAGAAGTATCACCTAATATTTCCATCTGTCAAGCTCCCTCATTCTCTCTTCTCGGACCGATTCTAGTAGCAACTTTTACCAAGTATCACCATGGCCACTCATAATTAAATCTCCCGATAGCCACTCATCCTCCCAATCCACTCAACATTTAATATATCATCACTGAACCCCCCCCCATCGAATTTCTCTCCAAGCCACTTTCTTCAATATAGCAGCACTCCTATATCAGTGTTTCCTGACGCCCGATGAGAGCTGATTATACAAACATATAGAGCATGACATTTACTCTTACTATTACTATGCCGATTACTCTTACATTACTGACCGATTAATCTATGCATTTACTCTTACTATGCGAATATTGGAGTTCAAAGTTCTCATAATAACCGATTTACAGATGGTTTTCTCTATATCTGAATAAATAATTTTGTCCCTTCGAATAACGAACTGCGAACTGCCAACTACGGTCTAACTTCGAATCAACGATCGCGTTCGTTTTAACGAGAATTAAAAGCAAACCCTGGTATCTGCTGGAGAATTTCATTTAAATCCGAGGAAATTAGACTGCGTTATTCTTTGAAAAATACAATAATCTGATAGGTTACCTGCTACATGTACTTCACTGACAGAAGGGTCAGCGATTTGAACTAGGACGTTATGCAAGGGGCTCAAAATTATGCTCAAAGTGTCATAAAGTCATGAAGTTTCAACTCTTAGGGTTTCTTCTCCAAGAACTAGAGTTTATCAGGGCAGACAGGCATGGGACCGGAGCTAATACTGTCGAAAGTGTATGCAAGAGAGATGCATGATTTTATTACCTCATCTCTTAGGCTTTTTCTCGTCTGTGTTTAGCTGACTGTTCCCATTAAGTTGAAAAATTCGAGCTTCCAGCAAGTCGAACACTCTTGCGAAACTACCGACCAAATTATCAGGAATTAGCGGTGGCTGAGTAGTCGGTTTTGGCACCCGGAGCATAGATACAAGATCTAATCCATTGCAAGCTGCACAGAAGATATTTTTGAAGTATTTCTTGGTATCAAACATACCGGTAACAACTGTATTAGTGTAAAGTCGGCAAGCTTTGTCCAAGAAGTCGTGTCTCTGCTTCCATAGGCCCGTTTTGTTACATTCCGTGATGAGACCATGCCAGGGTGCGTCACAGCTTCTAACGATTGCGACAGGCGGTGGTCTGTACATGTAGACAACAGAACAGGATTTTTCTCTTACGACGAAGGCAATAGCTTTTCTTTCTGTCTTGCTGGAAGTTACGTCATTCACGTCGATATCAATGCAAGTTATTTCCCTTTCCCAGTCTATGATATCACCGAGCTCATCGTGACATTGGGCACAGTAGCGATTCTTGTAATTGAATTTTGTCTCGGGGCTATAAACTGGCACGTGTAGGGAGATGTCCTTGAAATCGTTGGGATTACTCTCACACTTCTGTCGAATCCTCTCATCAGTATATCTCTCTGGGCAGATATTGAAAAAGTAGGAATATGTCTGCGTCTTTCCGTGTTCTTTAAGGCCTTTGCGAAGGCATCCACATATCAGTGGTAACAACAACAACAGCATTGCGAAAGAGATAGAGGGGGTATATAAAATTCAAAATTTGAATGTCAATGTAATTATTGGTCATCAAATCCCAAGTAATTAAAGTTAGAAAATTTTGAGAAAAATATTTCTGGTGTAATTATGAAAACATGACGCAAAAGAATTTGCAAACATATCAAATATCGCTTTCGACTAACAGACGTTGAAAGAGTGATATAAATGTACATGAACATATTAGGTTCGACATGCGCGAATAAAGATCGGTTTTCCTGCCTCATATGAAGGTGAATACAACTAACATGTATGACCCACGTGCATTTGACTCCGCCATTTTGAATTGCAAACGGTGATGTTGGAAACCTAGCACAAATGTGAATATTTCTAAGCGTAGAAAGACGACAAATGCTAGATTTTTTGAAGATAACAACCTGAGGTCCCCGCAACAATGATCACTCGGTCTGAAAGGTTTGTATTAAAGGAAATGATGCAAAATTTATCATATTTACCAGGACATCAGCGCGAGTTTCTCTTCAACAACGTAACCGGAAGTGCTGAACATTCCTCCGCAGCGCTCGGGAAGAAGACTACATCGTTGGATGTAATATTAAAAAGAAAATAAGCCTGTACTAAATATTGAAATATTTTATAATGCATAAAAGGAGATATTTTGACGCTAGAAAAAAAAGTCTAATGAATTTCATTTGGAACATAGGTGCTGAACTTATTACTTCCGACGCAATGGCTGCCAATGTTGTAGTTTGCCGGCGGGTCTATTGTTCCTGTTTGACAGTTGAAGAAAAATTCAGATTTACAGGTAAATATAATGACGATTTATGAAGAAGTGAAGAGGATTAGTATTACATGTAATTGTGCACGTTTATATGTCTTCTGATCAACGATCGGACAGGAATAAAATTAGATTCTGTGCTTTTTCCTTGGACTGATTTGGGGTTTGATGGTGGGGTTACGTAAGGTATGTACATTTCAAGACGGTGTACAAAATGCTGCGAGATTTAAACTTACAAGTAAATTATGACATTTAGCACATGGATATTTCATTTTATATTACGAACTAATCTCTATCATGTTATATATGTCAAAAATAGTTGGTTAGTTTTATTCAATTTTGTTGTGGAAAACCACGTGTATGGTGGGCTGTTGGTGCATGATGTTACACGTGGGATAATGTTGGAGGAAATTGTGAATCAGTCAATAGTTTTTCGTGATATTATGGATCGCAAACATAGAAGATACAGGAGAAAATTTGGTAGTGCCAGTGGAAGGCCAGTTGGCAGTGGTAATAGTATTACAGGTCATGCCATGCCAACTGAAGAAAATGATGTGGAATCGGTGGGGTCAACTGAGGCTATTCAAGGTCTTACCATCAGATGGCAGACTTCTACTTCCGATACAGACGAGTAGTAGGGAATGGGCAAATCTATTAGTATAAACTGTGCAGGGCCATGTTGTAGTCCTATAGGGAAAATGATGGAGAATAAGGGATATTGTGGCCTAACCGCAAATGCCGGGGTTTTTGTGGCTACAAAATGTGGCTACAATTCTCTATAGGGATTGAATGTGGCTACAAAATATGGCTACATTTGTAGCCACAAAAACCCCGGCATTTGCGGTTAGGCCCATATTGTTATAATTATAGTGGGTGAGAAATGGCCGTAATGTTAAAGGTATAGGGAAATGAGGGGGAAATAAGGGATAATGTTACAGGTATAGGGAGGATGAAATGAGGATTGAGGCCATCCTTGGTCCAATTGGATGATGTGAGGTGTGAAGCATTCCTGAAGATTTGTGTTCTCATTCCTTAACAATACTAAAACACTATGGGTTTTATTGCCCACCATACTTTTTATGCCTACTTCAAGTAGTCCGGCAACTTTCACAAATGGCTGCCTTCCCTGCTGTAATTTGGATATATTCAGAAATCTAGTAAATTCTTCTTTAAATAGCACAACACTTGAAAGCCTGATTTTATTCGCCCATGTCAAAGTTGTTGATTGAAGGAAGATACTTTTGTTTATTTCAGTATATTTCATACTCTTCAGAAGTTGTGGTCATTGCAAGAAGTCATCAAAGTAACAGGTCAGTTTTTCATTTCAAATTTAGTGAACAAGTTTTTCTTTCAGTGTTTTCATAAGCTGTGATACTTGGACAACTTGCAGGTTCACCATGGTCACTCTTTTACTCCAATAACTGGCAGTTCTCACTCAGTTCACATTTACCACATTTTGGCCACTGACAAATATGGATGCCTTCGCAAAGGCCTTAATGGGTTCGGCAAGACAGCTGACGTATTTCGAATTCGGTGGGAGTGATTTCGGTTTCATGGGAAAAGCGGCAGCGCAGCAATCGCCAAACACATTACAAGTCGGCCAGTCGCATCTGCATGACCGTGGAAGGCATGTAATATTACCCGCGCCCTTGAAAGAAACACCGAACGGAGAAAGATCTCGGTCATCAAATCTAATTCCGTAGGCGCCACAAAGTCCTAGGTAGGTGTAATCGCAAGTTACTGAATCCCAGTACATCAGAACATCTGTCGGTGTCATATCGCAGGGGATGCCGTTCGTTTCTCTGCCTCGACCCAAAAGCGTGTTTTCGCATTTCCATGCATATGGTGATACAGGCAAGAGAGACAGCGATATGAGCCTTACTAGTAGTAATTTTGCCATTATCCCCATCATCAACGACGTACATGTAGCTGCGACTCTTGCTAAGAATTGCTAAGCTGTATCAGGTAAGCTACATCAGTCAGTCTGTCGAGTACTTTTTGTGCATGGCGAATGGATTTGAATCGAACTTTGCAAATGCCCGACTTCGGCGAATTCACCATCCACCGCAAATGTGTAACTTGGTCTCGATGAACTTTACTTCAGAAATGTAATATTTATCCCCAGATGCCTCATCGAGTGGATGTTTTCAATACATTTTCTGGGAATAATTCCGCCAAATACCAACAACCATAATTTGCTCCATGATAATATCCGACTCAATCACCCCATCCTCCTCCCCCTGCCATTGTACTATTCCTGATTAATTAAGCGCGTTTTGCAACGATAAATTGTACACGCAGGGTCCGATTGATCCGCGAGCCCAGACCTGAAATTTGACTTGTCGGTACCATATGGGCTGGCAAATTCTGATGACGCTTTTTGGAAAGGTCCGAGGATTCCATTTCATGCGACAGCTTTCATGCTGATTACATCCGATATCCCTTCAACATATAATGAATGATATGGTAGATAATTTTGTAACTGTTTTCAAGTACACACTGTTTGAGCAGTCTCAAATTACCTAGCTATGTTCTCCCTACCTGGCCCGAAGGGACTGTGAGAATTTCGCATCCTTTAGTGAAAGATATGTGACGTTTACATAAGAGAAACCCCTTTTTGTGACCATAAAAAAAGCCGATATTTATCCTATCGGCATATATGCCTGAGTGGGATCATTCATCACGCTGTCCGTCCGTATGACGATGTTATGGCTAAAATCTTCAAATTTAATATACATCATTGTTTGGGGGGGTAAAGCACAATCCTACTGATATTGTGTACATTGCTATGACCCTTATCGTTCCCATGGCAACATAACAAAAAATGTTCAAATTACGACATCATACACAACAGAAGCCACACTGTTACAGCTATAAAATCAGAAGGATGCAACGGATATTTTTCAAATTTTGTACCACACCGCGAGACCTGATTTTGAATCTCGTTTAGTCCACATACGCCCGAAGGTGGCGCCATCTCGAGACCAACTCTTGCTTTCAGACAATGCAAATCAGAAAGGCCCAATCGATTCTTGTCAAATGTGATATGCGTCATATGTGCATATCTTGAACTACCCGAGTAACTTTGAGTTGTGTTGTGTATGGTCCACATGCGTCCATACTCTCTTGAAAAACTTGAAATTTCACTCAAGTGTAAGAGTGGAAATTCCTTCCACCCAACACTTGCGCTCTAGTTGAATGAGTTCAACTTAAGTTAAATCAGCTTCACTCAACTTGAGTGAGTTATCAACTCAAACTTGAGTAAAACTGGATGAATTTCCACTATTACTTGAGTGATCTTTTCACTCAAGTTTTTTTAGAGGGTAGGTGTTGCCACCGATGGGCCATACACTTCCCAGTTTGTTCCTGACAATAAAATCAGAACAACACAAAAGACAAAAAAATCATTCACACGATTACAAGTGCAATGAAATTAAGACATAAGTATTACCTGTATAACCTAATCGAACAGACCGACGAACTTGTACATAGACGATATCCTCCACTCGATTCTTTTTTTTATATCTTCAATTGCTCTTTCTTTGTTATTTATTTATTCATTCTAAAATATAGCGCTTGTAAAGATCTTAACCCTATACCAGGCCGTGAGAAACCAAAATGTTTCCCTGTCAAACTTTCTGCGCTATCTCCGGAACGACAAAAATTTAGAGCTGACACTCCCTGAAAAGGGAACAGGAACTATTTTATTCACATCACATTAACATTTACTAATTCATCGTGCAGTTTTTGCGAAGGAATTGCATAAATAAAAATGTCCAAAAATCTGACCGAAAAATCGACCAAAAATGTCGTTTTTGAGAATGTGACGTCATAAAAGCGGCCATCTTGCAATTGGATTTTTTTTACATTTTCTGGTAGAGCTTTATCCAAGGGTATAGTGTGATAGGTTTCAGCTCTCTAGTTCAAGGGGTAAGGAAAATAATTAGGGCCCCCCCCCCCCGGCCTGAGAGGTCAGTAGTAGTATGAGATGATTACAGACCACATTTTGCCGGGATCGATAACTCTGTTTGCACTTTTTTGATTTTTGACAAATTTCGGGTTATCTCCCTTGATTCGAACATTTGCATGTTTTCACAGAATAAATAAATAAATAAATAAATAAATTAATTAATTTTAATTGTATAAAGATGTATTCATCCGCGGTGATGCGGTCATGTCTGGCGGTGATTCGGTCGCGGAAAAAAGCTTCCGCGGAGAAAAAGTAGTCCCTAGATAAAATGATCCGATTGGGTCGAGTGAGGTATCAAAGTGAAGCTTATGTGAAGGGGCATCTAATGGGCTGGGTGTGGGGTTGAAATATCGGCATTCTGCGCATGCGCGGTGGCCGAAGGGTATGGAAATAGACGTTTTGGAGCTAGGGGAGCCCCTAATGGACCAATGGGGTCGAGTGAGGTATCAAAGTGAAGCATTCGTGAAGGGGCATCTGATGGACTGGGCGTGGGGTTGAAATATCGACATTCTGCGCATGCGCGGTGGCCCAAGGGTATGGAAATAGACGTTTTGAGAGATAGGGGATCCACTAATAGTCCAGTGGGGTCATATGAGGTATCCATGTGAAGCATTCGTGATGGGACATCTCATGGACTGGGTGTGGGGTTGAAATATCGGCATTCTGCACATGCGCTGTGGCCCAAGGGTATGGAAATAGACGCTTTGGTATCTACGCGAGCCCCTAATGGACCGATGGAGTTGTATGAGGTATCCATGTGAAGCATTCGTGAAGGGGCATCTGATGGGTTGGGTGTGCGGTAGGAATATCATTCTGCGCATGCGCAGACGCAATGCGGAGCTCTCGTCCAATGAGAAGCGAGTATTTCAAATCCGTCACAGAGCTCTCAGCCAATCAGAAGCGAGTATTTTGACCCGGTGCATTATGGGCCATATCCAAGATGGCGGCACGTATGTTCAAGGTGGCGGCACATCCGGTGTCGAAAACTGGCCATTTCGTCGGGATGTGGTCACCTAGTGTCGAAAACTGGACCTTGTATGGGTCCTGCTAGACGTTTTGGAGCTAGGGGAGCCCCTAATTGGCCGATGGAGTTGTATGAGGTATCAAAGTGAAGTATATTTCAAGCATGGGTGGGTGCATGTAAAATTTTTCCTGAAAAAATACGGAACACGGACTTTATCCTAAATGACGTGGAAATGCCTATATGGGGTATGGGGGGTATAGGACCATCCTGGGAAACCTACTTCTCGACATTTGCGGTATAGGTTGTGGGGTCTCGTTTTCTTAGTCTCGTCAAGACAAACATGATAGGAAGTGTCCCGCAGCGAATCGGTGAAATTTTTGAAAAAGTACGATATAGCCCCATATAGTCCCATACTGGGGCTATAGGATCAATGTTTGTCCCCCTGGGAAACGTACTTCTATACATTTGCGGTAGGGTTGTTTGGATTTGTTTTTCACGTCTCGTCATTTAGAACATGATAGGAAGTGTTCCGGCACGAATCGGTGAAATTTTTGAAAAAGTACGATATAGCCCCATATAGTCCCATACTGGGGGTATAGGATCAATGTTTGTCCCCCTGGGAAACGTACTTCTATATATTTGCGGCAGGGTTGTGGGGTCTCGTTTTCTTAGTCTCGTCATTTAGAACATGATAGGAAGTGTCCCGGAGCGAATCGGTGAAATTTTTGAAAAAAGTCACCGAGACCCATATAGTCCCATACTGGGGTATAGGATCAATGTTTGTCCCCCTGGGAAATCTACTTCTATACATTTGCGGTAGGGTTGTTTGGATTTGTTTTTCACGTCTCGTCATTTAGAGCACGATAGGAAGTGTCCCGGAGCGAATCGGTGAAATTTTTGAAAAAAGTCACCGCGGCCTGGGTAGGCCCATAGGCCTATACTGCATGGCTATGGGTGTATAGGGCCATACGGGGTGGACATGTTGGCGTCTAGGTGAGTCCCTGATGGTCCAATGGGGTCGAGTGAGGTCTTATTTTGAAACTCTCGTGGAGGAGCACTTGACTACACTAATGGTTCGTCCGTGTTCAATAGTCTGCGCATGCGCAGCCTGGCCCGTATTATAGTAAGTAGGCATTTTGGGGGTATGTGAGTGTGTGTTTGGGTTAGAGATGGGCTATTCACGGTTCGAATGGGTCGTGTGAGGTATCAATGTGAAGCTTGTGTGGGGTAGAGTCAGAATGGCGTGTTTTTAAATGCATGTCGCGTCAATATGCGCATGCGCAGTCTGGCCGTAGTAGAGAAATCAGGCATTTTTGGGGTATGTGGGTGTGTGTTTGGGGTAGAGATGGACCCCTATGGGTCCGAATGGGTCGTGGAAGGTGTCAAAGTGAAGCTTGTGTGGGTTAAAGTCAGAATGGTGTGTTTTTAAGTGCAAGTCGCGTTAATCTGCGCATGCGCAGTTGGTTGTAGTAAGTAAAGTGGCCATTTTGGGGCAGTACATGAAGGTATTTGGGGTCGATATGGGCTATTCACGGTTCGAATGCGTCCTGGAAGGTGTCATCTTGTAGCTCTCGGGGTGTAGACCCTGATTTGAGGGCTGTTCACGTCACCTGTGACGTCATCGGTGACGTCATCAGTACGAGTAGTAAGTAAAGTGGGTATTTTGGGGCAGTGAAAGGAAGGTATTTGGTGTAGAGATGGTCCATCCTTGGTCCGAATGCGCCCTGGGAGGTGTCATTTTGTAGCTCTCGGGGTGTAGACCCCGATTTGGGGGCTGTTCACAGCATCTGTGACGTCATTGGTGACGTCATCAGTACGAGTAGTAGCGAAAGTGTGCATTTTGGGGCAGTGAAGGAAGGTATTTGGGGTAGGGATGCTTCATCCTCAGTCCGAATGCGTCGTGTGGGGTGTTATCTTGTAGTTTTCGGCGTGCAGACCTCGATTTGAGGGCTGTCCACAGCATCTGTGACGTCATTGGTGACGTCATCAGTAGGAGTAGTAGCGAAAGTGAGCATTTTGGGGCAGTGAAGGATGGTATTTGGTGTAGAGATGGACCATCCTTGGTCCGAATGCGTCATGGGAGGTGTCATGTTGTAGCTCTCAGGGTGTAAACCCCAATTTGAGGGATAGCCACAGCATCTGTGACGTCATTGGTGACGTCATCAGTACGAGTAGTAGCGAAAGTGGGCAGTTTTTAGCAGTGAAGGTTGTTACTTGGTGTAGACCTGGACCATCCGCGGTGCGAATGCGTCGTGTGAGGTGTCATCTTGTAGCAACACCCACCAACGCCATTCTGAATGCTTCAACGCCCTGGTGAAATAGCTCAGAAGCTCTGATATTCCATGGAATTGTCACTAATTCTTCGAAATGCAGTGACGCCCGTCAACGCCCGTCGTTACACCTTAACACTCTAACATAACGCCATGATATAGACCGGAGAGAGAACAACAACAGCAACAACAACAACAAGGATGACACATGAGAGAACAACAACAACAAGAAGTTTTTTCATATAGTTTATTCTCCCCAATGTTACATCATACCCACGCTGGGGAGCCGCGTTGGGTATATTTACAATTCAAGAAGATTCTTGTCCAATCAGAGGCCACCATTTGTATCTGTCATATTCGTTCCTGTCCGTTAGATGTATTCTCGGCTACTCTTGTCCAATCAGAAGTCGCCATTTCAGAAAGTTCCATCTTCGGCCATGTTCGCTCTGAACCGTTTGTTCTAATCGTCATCGGGCAGGCCAGGATACCGTTGAGGAAACATATCCTCTGATAGTTATACCGAATCTGTGCTGTATTATACCACATGAATAACAACAAGTTCAGCAATGTTCATACAGTTTATTATCCCCAATGTTACATCATACCCAGGCTGGGGGAGCCGCCCTGGGTATGTTTAGTATGTTCACAGCAAAACAAATTGAAAAATCAAACACCATGTTTTATTACATGTGTTTACTGAGCTCAAGTCAACGATCAGCATGTAGACATATAGAGTATGCACGGCATGTTATGGTATTCATCAGTGCACGGGTGACGCGTTCAATCGATGGGTTGGTCGGTCAGCTTGGTCACGAAAAACGTAACCTTGGTGA
>JAVTVY010006668.1:0-37183 GCA_036873755.1 Hanleya hanleyi | reverse complement strand
GTCAAAATTTACACCTGTCTACCTGTCCCGGACAGGTAATTTTTGAAAGACAGGTACAGAAATAAAATACCTGTCTCTAGACTCCAGTGACAGGTTGCCAATAAATTTGTTTTGATGTTCAAAATATATCTTTGACAAAATCCATTCAAACAGCTGCTACTTGGTACATGGAAACAATGTGTCATTAATTTATTGTTAGCTTGCAACATGTAGCTTTGTCATTAATCTTGAAATACATGTACTTGACAATTTCAACGATAGCATGTTCAGGTAATTCTTAAAGGTGACAGGTAAAGTTTTTAGTCACCTGTCTCTTGTGACAGGTAAATTATTTTGAATATTTCGACCCCTGCAATTTACCAGATTTAAAGTTAACAACAGAATACAGTAATCCTACAAGGGTAACACACCGGTTCTTGTCAAATCACCGAAGTTAAGCATTGTTAAGCTCGGTCAATACTTGGACAGGAGACCGGGTGCTGTACTGGCTGGACTGATCAGTGTCCAGGGTAATTATAGGAACTGTGAGCACTCTCGTGTTATGGTACATGTAGGCACCGTCGTGATATCACTGAAACAAGGTTGAAAACGATGCTAAACCCTACTACTCACTCACCCACTCCTACAAGGGTACCTAATTTAAATTACACTATAAGGCAATCACAGATTTTCTCAACTGGTGAAATGGCATATGAAATGCACTCAATGATCCAGAGAAATGCTTCTCAACAGAGAATAGATGAAGTGACCTTTTCTATAGAAATGATTTAGGTCATAGTACTGCAGGGGACGAAACTGAATGTCTGCTATCTTCTGATGAGCTCTTTTCTGCCCACAATTAGGCGTTTATCTTTAAATTTGGTACCAATTCATACTATGCAATGCATACTTGAAAGTGATTATCTGTTTTTCTTCACATTGAAAGAAAAAGCATGGTTTGACAATCAACAACTTTCCCAGGTGGAGTTAAAAGCTTCATGGTTCTTTACAGCTGCATGGGCAAGCTATACAAAGAACTGTAAGGCAAGCAAAGCCAGTATTTTTAACTCCAAATGAATAAGCTTCTTTGGGGCTCAGCATTTAAAGTTAAAAATCAAACAAAAGAAGTGGAGATTTCTCATCAACAGTACTTACATCCTTTCTGCAAATTAGATCTGTAGTGTTGCAGGAACTCTTTGCATACTTCACACCATCTTCTGTTCGAGTGAGGTGTTCCAGTACATCATAACTTTTGATTCTGGCATCTTCTTTCTATTAAAATATTAATATATTATATAAATAGGCATACATGTAATTGTATAGCTCATATTACCAGTATTGTTTGATTACAATCATGTGAATGTACTTATTCAAGGGAGTATGAAACACCATTACTGTACTCGATGGATTATTAATATATGTAATTCAAGCTTTCCAAATGTATATGGCATAAAACTGTGAAAACAGAAATGTCAAAAAAGGGTTGTCACTTTCACTGACCCAGAACGCATCCTTCGTGATTATATCTCCCATACATTTATAAAGAACAGAGATGATAGACCTATACTTGTTTACACATGCATTTGAAGTTTTGATAAATCATATGAAATATTTTCACAAAATACATGTACCGGTACTCTAACACTAATTAAAGTGGGATTTAAAAGTTGCCAACAAGAGGCAAGAGGTGCACTTGAATGGCTGTTGGTAAATTTGAGTAAGAATTAGGTCCCCCTCAGCCCCACAACCCACCCCGCTCCGATTATGTTTGAATCCCCTATGCTCTGACGCACCCCACACTCCCAAACTGAGTTATTACTTTGTGCATCGCCTACTCAGGAAATCATATATTTACAAACCTTCAACAGAAGCCTGTGGCAGAAGGAAAACCGGCACTTTTCAGTTTGATCTGTAATATCAACATAGAGACACCCCATAGTCTATCCACAGGTACAGAGGAGTCTTCGAAGTTCTAGTCAAAATCCTGAAAATAGTTGCATGCAGGCAGTTTTACTATAGTGAGTAGTTTGTCATTGACAGAGCGAACAAATTCATTCTGACCCCCCCCTCGACCAGCACTGCAACTTTGTAAGAATTTTGGCAGAATGTGACCAAGGTCCACAGTGTCCTTATTCCTATGAATTGGGCTCTCATTACGGCAAAAAAAAGAGAACTGTTGACATTAGAACCTTGATTTTTGGCATGAAGGTGCATTAGGGGACTGTTACCAGCAAGTTCTGAGCTGACCTACTTTTGATGAAAATCACTGCTGATTCTGACTTGGGCAGTGCCCATCTTAATATAGGCAGGATTCAACTTGGGGGGGGGGGTGTCCAAGAGTTCATTTCGCGTCAGGGTCCTATAATGCCTACCCTATTTTGTAGGTCCTGTGACGTTCATTAATAGTCACACTGCCATGTAAGAAAATGAACAGAGCAAATTGAAAAAGTAAACTAAACTATTTCAAACTCGGCTGTTAGAACTACTCCTCCACTATAAGAAAGTTCATCGACGTTTCTTACCGTAGTTCCTGTTATAAAACTACCTTTATTTATCTCCAGTACAGAAAAGCATAGCTACGGGTGATAACTCAATGCGTGAAAAGCACAAACTACACGTGTAGGCCTACGGGGGTGGGGGCGGGGGGGGGGGAGAAAGTGTATGGTACGGGGAAGTCGAACAGCCAAGTGTACCGGTCACCACCATGGCTTGTCTGTTCTTGGGTGTCTTCGTCGATATTGCTGATGTTGTTAATAAAAATAATTTTTTTTTTTTTCCGGAATATAATTATTTCCCACAATGACAGCGCTCACATTTCATGATTTGGACCATTACATGATGCCGAATGAACAATACATTTATGAATGACAATGAAGCGAAGACTACGGTGAAATAAAAAATCCCCCCCCCTTCCCTCACCACCTCAACTGATGTTGGTAATAAAAATATAAATATTTTTTTCTTTTCTGGAATATAATTATTTCCCAAATTTAAATACAACACAATGACACTAGCCACAGTGCCCACATTTGGACCATTACATGCCGAATGAACAATACATTTATGAATGACAATGAAGCAAAGACTACAGGAAAATAAAAATACTCCCTCCCTCACCACCCCAACATGTCCCATGAATTGATGCGGCACCATGATACAGATCAATGCATCAAGACAACTAAAAACTCAATCGTAATAAAAAAAACAGGTTCGCCAAATTTACTTGAAAAATAGCTATTCGTTTTGCCTTCGAAGCTCGAAGATTGCAGGTCTAGGCCTACTTGGTCGCGAGCAAAATGACATGATGACGAAACATGTCGACATTTTATCCAACAAAAACTACATTAATTTACGGTACCGATTCCCTAATACGCAACATCTATGGCAAGCCGTTTTGGTATTTATTCATTTATTTTTGATATATCAAAAATTCTTTTTTTGATATCAAAAATAAAAGTTTATTTTTGATATCAAAAATACTATTTTGGATATCAAAAATTCTTTTTTTGATATCAAAAATTCTTTTTTTGATATCAAAAATTCTTTTTTTGATATCAAAAATAAACCGTTTATTTTTGATATCAAAAATAGAGGACCACTTACACCAAACAGGGCCGTAGCCAGGATTTACTGAGGGGTGGTTCGCCTTCACTCCAAAAGGGCACATCATGGGGTTCGCTCTATAGGAAAAGGGGTAAATAGGGGGTTCGCTTCAGTGTTTGAAAAGGGCATTTATATGAGAAAAGTATATAATATTTCCAAAGGGGGGGGGGTTCGCCCGAACCCAGAAACCCCCCTTGGCTACGGGCCTGCCAAAACGGAAATAATCTCTCATCTTTGGCTTCATCTCAAAAAGTGCTACCATACAAAATAACTCATAAAAATCATAATGCAAATTACACAAATTCAATCGAAATTTTCCCCTTGTTTATTGATTGATACAATTTCACTCCTCAGTCCTGACACCCGTCGTTTGGCGCCAAAGAAAAATGGAGAAAATGGCTGATTCGGGTAACCCAGCTCAGGCTAACGCTGTTGTTAGAAATGTTGTGCAAAATGAATTGTCATCTGTACAGGAAGCGAGAGAATCAACAATTATCCGATTAAATACCAAAGCGGCGCACATTTATTTTTGATATCCAAAATTCTTTTGTTGATATCAAAAATAAAGGAATAAATACCAAAACGGCTTGCCATATGGCACGCCGTTTTGGTATTTATTCATTTATTTTTGATATCAAAAAAAGAATTTTTGATATCCAAAATAGTATTTTTGATATCAAAAATAAACTTTTATTTTTGATATCAAAAAAAGAATTTTTGATATCAAAAATAGTATTTTGGATATCAAAAATAGTATTTTGGATATCAAAAATAGTATTTTTGATATCAAAAAAAGAATTTTTGATATCAAAAATAAACGGTTTATTTTTGATATCAAAAATTCTTTTTTTGATATCAAAAATACTATTTTTGATATCAACAATTCTATTTTTGATATCAAAAATTTTTGATATCAAAAATTCTTTTTTTGATATCAAAAATAGAATTGTTGATATCAAAAATAGTATTTTTGATATCAACAATTATCCGATTAAATACCAAAACGGCGCACATTTATTTTTGATATCAAAAAAAGAATTTTTGATATCAAAAATAAAGGAATAAATACCAAAACGGCTTGCCATAAACATCGGCCCCACATCAAATTCAACGGCTAATAAAATGAGTGATACAGGCATGAAACTGTACATCTCTGTCATAAATAACATGGATGAGACAAGATTCTTACCTTGCTGTTCAACATCCACTTGTCGTCTTCTTGCAGAAATGCCCGTTACGCGCGCGCGCAAATGTGTGACGTCAGACGAAACAAGTGTTGTATTTACTGCGCGGATTGTTACAGTGCACACGAAATAATCCGTCGTCGATGTTTATACGACTTCACAAAATTATTTCAAAACTACAGCTAAACGATGAAAGAATGTATCTGAATGCTTCTAGGCGTATTTTCACACACTTTAGGGCAAGCAGCTAACGAATGAAGCCAAATACAAAATATGCAAATTTGTCACGCCATGTAAACATAATATTACGTTTAGGTTTGTGTGTTTGAATTAAACACATGAAATATGCGTTTAGTAATGTGTTGAAGATAGGAGACAAATTGTGTTTAAATGCTAAACATGTCATGCTTTGTGCTACTCTATTGTGTTTAGGATTGTGTTCTGAATTAAACGCCTAAAATATTCGCGTTTAGGAATGTGTTTAGGAATGTGTCAAGATCCATGAAATGTGTTTAAATGCTAAACATGTCATATACTTATGTGTTGCGGAATGTGTTTATATTCACAACGTGTTTAATTTGTGATGTGTCAAAATAAAAATGTGTATCGATTTTCAACACTTTCCTAAACACATTTAGACCTAAACGTGTCATGATGGTGTTTAAATCCTATACGCCACATTTACAGTGTAGGGCAGAGATATGTAGTTTTGGTTTTTAGAAAGGATGGGAGACCTATTACGAAGCCCGTTTTAGTATATATTAATAACGAAGCAGAGATTAGCAAGAGTGCGCCTTAAAGTGTGGAAGCGTGTCGAACGGGTCTCGTAACATTATAAACGACAATATACATATTCCTGGATCGTGTGGCTAGAAACATGGATGCAAGAAGATCATATTCTGTAAAATAGATTTATTCATACTTACAATATATAACCATGATGAAAAGTATGAACTTCGAGGCATAGCCAACTAGAAAATATACATTTAACCCATAGCTACCAAGCCCAATATTGTACGTCTTCACTGGTCGGAATCTTGAAGTCAACTCCCTGTATGGAGATATCAAACCTGTCTGAATTCAGATGTCGCGGGCCTCAATATGGCTGATCAAAGGCGACTCAAAAGAAGTCAGTGATTGGCTGGATAATTGTGATTGACACTTAATAAAGTTGACGTATTCTAGTGGGCGTGGCAACTACAGGTCAGTTAAACAGTTACCGCCGGGCGTATTGCATAATCGTGATGTTTGAAATATGAATAAATATACATGAGAGATTTAACCCTTAACATACACCTCCCCTTTGAAAAACGCGTGGCCCACGCGTGAAGAAACATTTGCTGTATAGAATATAAAATTATTACACCACGATTAATGAATATGCACCACAGTATACAAGATGATATATAATCCTACCTAAAAGCCCGGAGCGAGAAGAACAATAACAGTTTCAAACGGAAACTGGTAATTTAAGTGCTCCTTGTTATTAATAATTTTAATACTCCCGCTCCAAAAACCTGAAGTCGTATTATCGGTATATTGTATCTTCAGGAAAAGCGTAAAGTGTACAATTATTCTATTAAAGGGCTTGTTAATTTGTCCCTACCTAAAGCTGAAAAGGAAATGCTGAAAAGGGAAAACAATACCATGGACCCTATGAGAACCCCTATGTCGAAGGGGACCATTTTGTCAAAAAGTTATCCACAATTTAGATATGCTCCCACTCGACATGTACACAAACAACAAGTCTGTTCTAGAATTTATCAACGGGTCCACAAAACAAATAAACATACAATTGATATATACAGAATACGAAAGATGATCAATTAATAATCGCGGCAAATGTGGTTGAACAATTAATAAAATACGCGGCAAGTGTAATCGATTGGCAGTACGATACGGGAAGTTTTGATAAACATCAGATTGTATATTTAATAAATTAAAGATTGTGTCCAGTCGTTGAAATACTGTTCATTGAAAGTTCACACAATTATTACGGAAAGTTTATATGGAAACGCGATCGCGAAATCTTGTCATCTCGTCATTCAGTGGTTCTCGTCTGTGTGGATTGCCTACATGCATCTTCATCTCTAATATGCGTCCCGGTATAGCGTAAAACTCCTAAATCATCTGTATGGTACACGTAGCCTCGACAGCCCCCCGGTTTCCTGCTGGCTCTATCGTCGACTGAAGAACCAATAGAAACGGGATCTCGATACACTATAAAAACAAAAGAAACGACCTCGTCACCAGACGGATGATCAATATAGGGAATGCAATCATAGGCGCTCACCTAACAATGATATCGAAGGGTCCCTAAGGAATCCCTTATAAATAATCGTCTTAAAACAAAAACACTTCACAAGAAGGAACCTCGGTCAGGCCTCATTGGGGCACCCAGACCAAGTCCTTATAAAATAAAATAAAACATGCAGATATGGCAATTTCGAGCATGACTGAAAGCTGACGTTATAATACCAACAGGAAATGCTACACCGGTTTATCATATTGTATAGATTCAGATATGCATGGAATTCACAAGATGATTGAGAAATATTTAACTTCCATAAAATGTCAATTGCGATACTCAATTAACATGACAAGATACGACAAACCATTTCCGTTTGACCTGAAACTAGAAATTATAATTAACTGTGACTGTATAGGAGTGGGTCCACATTTCGTCAATATCGTCAATCTTCCGTCAACGTAAACACACATTATTCACATGAAAAAAACGACCAGGTGTTCTGAAAAGATAACTCGGCACACACATTAATACACTAACAACACAAAGCAAGAAACAAACAAACACTTAGATTTATCACTTGTCTCTACACTCAAACAAACTAAATGAACACTTACTCAATGATAAATATATCTCGTCAATTAAAATCGTCTTCATAGGCTGCGAAGGGAATATATCTCCTAAGACTTATACCCGAAAGAATACTAAGAGAACTTAAGATACTGGCATCATATAAATTCACGCTCTGAACGAGAAACCTATGAATACCGGTATTTTAAACTTTTGAAAGCTTAAAGATGTAATCAGCCTCAAAATGGATGGATTTTGTAACCTCTCCCCTGTGCGTTTTTTTCAGCAGGGAAGATTACCAAAGCATCATATGTATTATATTTGACGATAGTGGGATCGTCATATACAACGAATATCTTGTCAGAGAAATTTGTAACTCTGCCCGCTTCGACGGCTTTTCTGTCTCGCCATTGAGTGTGTGTTGTACGCGGAGAGGAAAATGACGTCACTGCGTGACGTATGAGTGACGTAGCGACGCTCACGAATTTGAATGCTGCACAGCTGCAGCCATGGGATAACGTCATGGCTCGTGCCCACGGTTCGGTGATGTCGCATAGCGTACGTTGGTAGAACGCACCATACGTGTATACGCTTGTTGACACGGCCGTGGAAAAATAAACGGCATGCCATGCTGTTTATTTTTAGAGATCAACTCCTTCTATTTTCTCGTGAATGGTGGAAACAAGTTTAGTTTTTTGTGGTCAAATGTGTTTCATTTTGTACCTGTTGTAACATATGTCACTTTCGCCGAGTTTGAGAGACATCAATTTCAGCCCAGATTTGAGGCTGATTACATGCGGATCTGTGCTCTATCAAACGTGATTACTCATGCGAGAGACACCAGAAAAACATGAAGAATATATCCAATATGAAAGTTAACATAGAAAAATACAATGGACAAAGACAAAGTTGACTTTTCTGGAATGACAACTTACTATAATGTGAAAACCCGTGAACCTGTATGAATAATATCTGCATGATCAACATGAAAATGTATTCATACGAATCATATATCTCGGATATAAACACCCAATTCTGAATTCGGTGTCCTAAAACCATAATGTTGAATGTATTTTCTTTTGCTTTTAACACGAAGTTGATTTGATTGATTCTGAACATATTACCACGAAACTGCCCATGCGAATTCATAAGCAAAACACAAAAACACACACGTGAATGGTTTCACAAAAAGTTGAAATAGAGTGCTATATATACTAGGTGAAGGGAAGTTATGTACACAAAGGAAGAATAAACTTGAAACCAAAAGCTTTGTCCAAGTGGCACAAAAGTGAATATGCACAAAAATGATCCCAGTTGAATAAACATTGAAACAACAATGCCAAACGACTCCGTAACGGCCACCCATTAACACATACATGCTAAGACCTCAAACCTTTCAATCATTCAGACCGGAAATTTTAAATTCTCTTCAACTACCAGACTGCGATTCTTATCGGGCGGTACATTTTCCTGGCTCTTTCTGCTCTCCATACCATTTGAATAAACCAATTTAATGTTTCGATAGGGTAATGGGATTGCGTGGCACTTATATGCGCCAAACAAAAGATAACCTACAAAAGCGATCCCCTGAAACGGCCAAATGGTAAATGCATTAGCAAGTACTAACACAAGTAACACTGACTTTACCAAACGGGTTGCGTTTCCAGAACTAAAATTCTGATCATGAGAAAAACTGTGCAACTTCTGAAGTTTCTCAGAGACCGATTTCTCTGGTTCTCTATCTGCCACATCTTCTACAAAATGCACGGAATCAATATTGACTGTTTCTTTTTGTGAAAAATTCAAAACATCTGAACAATCAGATTCGCGAGCTTTCAACTTTTGATCTAAATGAAAACTCCGTGGAAAACTATCAGCTGTACAGCGTGTAGCTAAGGGCGGGTGTGACTGTGAAACAGAAACGACCTTCATTTCAGAAACCTTTCCACAATTATCCGAATCAGACATTTCTGATTTAGAATTTGTATGTGCGAATTCAAAATTTGAAATTGATGAAGGCGAAATGCCCCTGGAAACAAAACAGGTCTCTACTATGGGACAATTTTCAGGATCTAATAAATCCGACTTTTCTTCATTCTTTCTGTCGGAAAACTGCCGAGATTCTTTGAATTTCAAAGCGCGAATCCGGTACCGACAATTAGACTCGAAATGGGATTTTCGCTCACAAGAATAAATCATCTCACAAAAAAACAACCAACTTGCAAATTTCTGCCACAATAAACCAGCTATCGATACCATTCTATTACGAAGCCCGTTTTAGTATATATTAATAACGAAGCAGAGATTAGCAAGAGTGCGCCTTAAAGTGTGGAAGCGTGTCGAACGGGTCTCGTAACATTATAAACGACAATATACATATTCCTGGATCGTGTGGCTAGAAACATGGATGCAAGAAGATCATATTCTGTAAAATAGATTTATTCATACTTACAATATATAACCATGATGAAAAGTATGAACTTCGAGGCATAGCCAACTAGAAAATATACATTTAACCCATAGCTACCAAACACAATATTGTACGTCTTCACTGGTCGGAATCTTGAAGTCAACTCCCTGTATGGAGATATCAAACCTGTCTGAATTCAGACGTCGCGGGCCTCAATATGACTGATCAAAGGCGACTCAAAAGAAGTCAGTGATTGGCTGGATAATTGTGATTGACACTTAATAAAGTTGACGTATTCTAGTGGGCGTGGCAACTACAGGTCAGTTAAACAGTTACCGCCGGGCGTATTGCATAATCGTGATGTTTGAAATATGAATAAATATACATGAGAGATTTAACCCTTAACAGACCCCTTAGAACATCGTCAATACTATTCTGTGGACTAGTCATTGAATGAATCAGTCTCTCGCAACGCAAAAGCTAAGTTGTAGCTTACCGAATTCTAACACAGCTTCGGAGATTTAAAACAACAAATTTTCCTCCTTTCTGTTTTGTTGAATGCGAAAAGTTCCAAATTCCAGACACATATCATTCACAAACTTTGAACATCATATTTTTCCAGATGGCCTTTTGGTGTCATATTAGGTCTCATCACCATTTTCATCTCGTTTTTGTTGTGTTTGAGTGGCTGGATTTGGAGGTGGAGATGGAAGAGGAGCAAGCGTAAGAGATTGATCTCTCAAGCCACAACAACAGGTGAGTACGGTTAAATGTATAGTTGTTTGAAACGTGCCAATGAGCACCCAGGCCTATTGGTCGAGAAAGTTAATCTTCGGAAACTTCACAGTTAATTAATGTGTATATAATGCTGATGTTGTTATATAATCGTTACTATGGCAGAACATTGAAATTCTAGGCACCATAACGGTACAAATGTCTGTTGTAAGTTTACAGAACAGTCTAAATGTAAGAGAATAAGTCTATAGAACATTGCAATCGCTAGAGACAAGTTCTCACACACTGGAATTGATTAACAGACAATACACTTGAACCGCTGCACCCTATATTTTGGAGAACACTGGAACTGTTAGGCATAACAGCGGTATTATTGGATACCTGTTAAAACACACGTTGATAGAAATTTACAATTGCTAAACGACAGCTGAACGGAAAAGTGGAATTGTTAGACATAGATCAACAGAACATTGAATTATTAGTCCGAATAATACAAGCTGTTACTTTGTTGCAATTCCTCAGTAGATGAATATATTTTGTAAAGCACATCTAGCCAAACTAGGGAGACCTCAACTTCCGATGGATCCGATGTTCATCCAGCTAATCTGGGTATCTTTGGAGTGAGACGTTGGCAATAATCACCGAATGGCCACTAGAGCTCCTGGAACACCAAACATGTCCTGTACACGTTCACAATTAACGGGCGAGAACATGCACTGATCTTAATGGTCGTAATGGAGTGGATACGATTAGGGCTTTTTTTGAAACCATTTTGGGGGAAACGTCAGTTAATTACGGAACCTGACATATGCAATCGAAAGGCTTGCGTTTCCTTTCGTCGTAATAAACGTTCACGATTTGTATGGACTGATTCAAAATATCCCAATATTTCTTAACCCTATCTGGCCTGGGCTTTTTTGAACCTGTCCAGGCCTTGGGGGGGCCATTTCGGCCCCCCCCCCCTCCTAATTATTTTTCTTATCCCTTGAGCTAGGGGGCTGAAACTTACCACACTATACCCTTGGGTCAAGCTCTACCAGAAAATGTAAAAAAATCCAAGATGGCCGCTTTGATGACGTCACAGTGACGTCATTTTCAAAAACGGCATTTTTTGGTCGATTTTTAAGTCGGATTTTCCGAATTTTTTATTTATGCAATTTTTCCGCAAAAACTGCATGATAAATTAGTAAATATTAATGTGATGTGAAATAAATTAGTTTTTGCCCATTTTTCATCGCGGAAAAGCAGAAATTTTGAAGAAATGTGACAAAAACATCACTTTTCTGATACACCACGTGGCCGCCATCTTGAATTTACCCATGATCCTCTGCTCAGGGGGTTATGCAAATAGGATCAAAATGACCCCAATATGATAAACTATAAAGTCTGGGAGTTTCAGCATTCCATTTTTCGTCGTTCCGGAGATAGCGCAGAAAGTTTGGTAGGGGGGGGGGCCATAATGCCCCCCCCCCCAGGTCGGGTAGGGTTAATCTTTATTAATCATTATATCCGACCTATGGACCACGCACTCCTCTACAACCATTACAACCAACGTACGTTTTTGTTTGATGTAGGTTTGATCTCCCACTAGAGGCGGTCATTAGAGACCCTGGGTAGTAGCATGATCCAATGTGTCGCCCTGGGAGGCGGAATCCCCTACGGTTAGAATTGTCACGATTCAATACTTTCACTCGACCTGTAGACGTATATCTCTAAAGAGATGAAGCGGGCCTTCTCTCTCGTCAACTTTGTGACAAGAAAGATGATTAAAATTTCGACATCGTAAACTATCTTTTTATGGGTGGTAATATTCCAGTGGGAGCAGCATATGGCGTTCATATATCTCGCCTAGTAGCATTTGCTAGATCATGTGTAAAATGTGACGATTTTAATAAACACTACTGAGAAATCTCCTGAAACATGGCTGTACTACCAAGCACCACCACTTAAAGTTTCTCAAATTTGGTGAAACATATCGCATGCTGATAGAAAAATATGAGCGTAACATGGAAGGTCTTTGGCGTTAGGTTTCGTAACTTGTGCCTAGTTCTGCCTAATCTGCGGCTATGGCCGTATGAACTTACGTACATTGTTCTCTCGATAACGACTTTACAACGAAAATCATATGGATTAAGGGAACTGATCAGCGATCAGATTTTTCTATTTTTGTTTTGACCATATCTTACAGATGTGATGGATAAGAATGTCCTTGTGATTAGTGTCCCTTCTAAAATCTTTTTTTGCTATTGCAACCAAGGACGGACACTTGTCTCCAATGTGAAGAAAGTGTCCTAGCTGGGTTAGAAGATAGGGGCCTGACACTGTTGGCCACCAGACATTCTTAGCCTCCACACCGGCATCATTGAAAACTATTGATCGCTTCTCTCTTGCAGGAAACTGTTTATGTATACTATGACTGTTTTTGTTTTTGTTTTTTGTTTTTAAATTTAATGCTGATGCTGATACATGAATTAGATCGTCGGATTATGGACGCGGAAAGAAGGTAATGGACGACAGCTGAATGTTGAATAACAGACTAGCCGCTGGTATTTTGGGCAGCAGTCCCTTCATATTTTTTCCATTGCATATTTTCAATAGAACTCTCCGATAAATTATTTGAATATATTGGTAAATATGGTATAGCATTATAATGTTTTACACGTTTTACTTGTCTTGTAGGTTCTCAGCAGATCTACCAAGTCGGGCCCGGCTCGTCTACAGCTTCCGTGAACTATCAACATAGCAACTACATATAGATCTATCACGATGGGATATTCATGTCGCAGGGACAGATCGGATAACTCCTACTCTTCAAATTCCAACCGCTTACCTGACATAAGGCCCTGAACTCAAACCCTTTCCAACTTCTTGCCTCTAGCCGAACGATAACTTTGTGGAGAAGTTACTGGATAATATACACGAATTTATGATAACTGGTGACAGAGAGTTAATGGAATTGCGACATTTCATTAATTTTATTTTGTTATTGTTCTTTCTGTTTTGTTCATCAATATTACTGTCACAATCGCATAGAATAATAGAATAGTACATACAGACCAAATTTCGTTCTTCCATTCAATTTTTTGCGGCATTTGAGTTCCGTTCCGTTTCGTTCCATTCATCGCTCATTAGTCTTCGTTCATCAGTCTTTGATCACCGGTTTCCGTTGAACGGTCTTCTGTTATTTTGTTCCGTTCATCGTTCCGTTGGCAATGAAAAGGTTAGTCGCATGTCAGTCTTCTTAAAGTTTTTTTTATCATAAAGACGTGTTCAACTTGTTTAACCTATCTGGTCTGGAGGATTTGGGGTGTACCGCAGCCTTGGGGGGGGGGGGAGCGGAAAGTGCCCCCTATATATTTATCTCACTATATCTTTTGGTCATGTTCTACAAGAAAATGTAAAAAAAAAATCGAAGATGGCCGCCATGATGACGTCATTTTTGGACGATTTTTCGGTCAGAATTTTCTAAAAAAGAAATCTTCGCAAAAACTGCATGATAAATTAGTAAATAATATTCTGATATGAAATAAAATAGGTTTTACCCACTTTTCCGTACAGAAAAGCAAAAAATTTTAAGAAATATGACGAAAATATCACTTTTCTGGTACCCCACATGGCCGCCATTTTGAATTTTCCCATGATCCCCTGCTCGGGTGGTCATGCAAATAGGCTCAAAATGACCCAAATATGATAAACTAAAACGTCACGGAGTTTCAGGTCTCATTTTGTTTGTTTGAACATGTGCTGTGCTTGGAGAGGAGAATGACGTTACTGCGTGTCGTGTGATTGACGTAGCGACGCTCCCGAATCTGAATGCTGAACAGCTGCAGTCATGGAATAACGTCATTAGAAATTTGAAATTTACTTCGTATTGAGTCGTCCAACTTGATTAGCAATGCGGTGAATATTTGCATGGAGAGTGTGCATTTTGAATAAGATCAATGGTTGTTTCGTAATTTATCGATAAAACTCCAGTGGAAGCTTACTTAAAGAAGCTGAAAAAAATCAACATAAAACAGTTGCAATCAATTTTATGAAGCTGGAGGTGTACAGTGAGATCTGATTTTTTCATCAATTTCGTGGAATAATTAACATTTCTGACGACGGCCAAGGCCGCCATTTTGAATTTAGCACTGATACAGTATGCGGCAAGTAAATATGCAATGATATTAAAGCTACCTGGATGTATTGTACCACTCATTCTGTAGTCTCAGGGAAACTCATATTTGGCAGTCAAATTAACAGCTGAACTACAGTTACTAACTCTCTGAATAACTGATGCAGTTGTTCTTAAGAGATATATAGTAAAACAGTTACATACGATCTATTCATTAAGAAGATACGCTGAACCTTTCACCTATGTTCTGCTGTCCCATATTTTTCAACAGAGACTAGTTGATTCACTTTGCATTTTAAAACGAATCTCAGTTACATATGATACAAATATGATAGCAGTGTTCGCTAATACAGTCCAGGCAGATTAGATCAGTATTGAAAAAATAGTACTATATAATCGAACACTCCCCTTTCAGCAGCCGCGAGTACGTTTTCAACTTGATATTTGAATACGACGTTATAGAATTGGAAAACTGTCATCTATCTCGCTAATATATAACTTCGCTTTCAACTGCTGAGTAATAAATGAGGCAGTTTAGACCGCCCAAATAACTATTAAGAAATATGTAGCGGTCATATTTAATGTAACAATTTTGACATCGTAAACTATCCCTTTCTGGACAGTAATATTCCAGTGGGACCTGCATATGGCGTATACATACATGTATCTCGCCTAGTAGCAGTTGCTAGATCCTGTGTTAATGTGACTATTTTAATCAACGTCACAAAATATTGTTGCAGAAACTTATAAAACAGGGCTATTCCACTAAGCGCCTCCACTCAAAGTTTCTCAAATTTGGCGATACATATCGCATGCCGATAGCAAAATACGAACTTAGCGTGCAAGATCTATGGCGTAACGTTTCGTAACTTGTGTCTAATTCCGCTTAACCCGGGGCTAGGGGCCGTATGAACCCATGTACCTCAAGATCCTCACGGTGCTCATATGAACAGTCACAATCAAAGCTTGACTGAGATACACCATTCTCTAGATAACGAATTTACAACGATTATTATAGATTAAGAATACTGATCAGCGATACGGATTTTATATGTTTGGAACATTATGATGTCTTGTCGGCATCATTGAAAACTGTTGACCGCTTCTCTCTTGCAGGAAATAAGCCTATGTTTATGTATACTATGATAATCTTTTTGAATTTGGTGCTAATACTGTTATATGGATTATGGACGCGGATATTCTCTAATGGACGACGGCTGAATTATGGATGACGGACTAGACGCTTGTAATCTTAACCTGTGTATGCCTGGATTCTGCTGGTGGACAAGTTGTCCCAGAAGCCGGGCCCCTGCACACCCAACTCTCATAATGGATACAACAGAAAGAAAACATAATAAGACAGACCCGAGGAACCTTAGTGCAGGTTCCTCGGCCGAGTCTCTGACAGATCGAAATGCACTAAGATCTTTTTGAATCCAAATGACAGACATATTTCTGACAGCAAAGTAAGGTCAGGAGAGCAATCCTTGTAATATTGCGCTTGATGATTGTTTAGCACCGAATTCTACATGTAATAATGTACACGTCTCACGTGTCCACTCTTTAATACTTCAGCTTCATTTAGTTCCGCGCTAACTGGTTACTCATATTATGTTAACTCGTATGTTGATCTTAATTGTTCTACTACAAACTGTATTTATTTAGTTTCCTATAAGAAGCGTGGTCAACAGTATGTTGGCAAGACCACCCAAAGTCTCCATCTTAGGGTGAACGGTCATAGAAAATCCGTTTGGAAAAAACAATTGCTCATAGCTAAGCATTTTTTTCTGGACCCGACCATGGCTGGGATAACTTTAATATTCAGATCATAGACGTCGTCTATCCATCTACCAAGGATTCCTCCTTTGGATTTGAGAGAAAAATCCGAGAGTGGGAATTATCCTGGATGCTAGAGCTTGGGTCGGTGTTTCCGTTTATTTAAAATAATAATGTCAGTGATTTCGGCAATGCTACAAACCGCCGTTCAAATATATTCAACATTACCCAGCTATTTAAACTTCATCAACGAAGACATCGCAACCATGGTTGGCGAAAGTTTAATAGTTCGATGATTCACGATCACATCACTTTAAATTACTTAGTGGGTTTAACTAACGCACCCAATAGTATACATAGCTTACGTACAGTTCTGTATGCGTTACCTCTGAGAGCTTTAAATCAAATAGCCAGAGATATACAGCAATCTGCGTCTTCAGGAAATATAATACCATCAAAAATCAGTAAAGTATGTCAAGATATAGCGTATTTTCGGTTGTATCGTCCAGTGAACATAATCGAAACATCTCAAGATCGGCTTTTCTTGAAACTCAACTACTTAGATAAAGGACTGGACATCATTAATTTACCTCGAATCCTGAATGATCCAGAGGTACGCAACGCTGTACCAAACTATTTCAAGTTCACAGAACCTCCTTGCATTTCATATAAGTATACTAAATCTATAGCCACCAAAATATTCAATTACTCCAATGCTGTCAAGGAGTTTGACTGGAACTTATACACGTCAGGAGGCTATAGTTGTGATTGTGAATTGTCGAACTTTATCTATACACCATGCAAACATATTGTGACTAGTGACCTTAATGTGGTGAGTGATAAGGATCTGAAATTACTCCTGATGAAAGGACCTAAATATAGAGAGCCAAGAAGAATAAATCTGAAGGCGGACCAGAAGATAGTCCTGACTGCATTAGAACAGTACGTTATTGATTGGTCTAAGCGAGAAAAAGTTGAACCTACAGTACTCGCTGATTGGCTGGACATCACCAAGAGCAAGGTCGTTGAAACAATCCGCCATATTGACAGAAGTTCTCTTCCCCTAGCAAAACAAGTACTGAGAAACCTCAATTCGCAAGAAGTTTTAGCAAATCTCCAGAGTAAATTCGTCATAGTCCCAGCAGACAAAGCTCCGAATAATATAATATTCATATGTAAATATTATTATTACCAGGTGCTGGTTAAAGAATTGAGTGTAGACATATCTTCATCAAATACGTCTACTTACTCCCAAACTGCATTTACTCTGGAAGATTTATTTAACAATCACAAAAAGTTTCTCAAGGAAAGAGGTATTTGTCTTCCAACCAATCATAGCGACATACCAAAAATATACTGGACTCCCAAAATGCATAAATCACCATACAAAGTTAGATTCATAGCTGGTTCTAGAAGCTGCATCACCAAGCTTCTTTCAACCCTATTGACGAGGGCCCTTCAGGAGGTAAAAGCATTTTGGGAAAGGTATTGCGCCACTATTTTCAAGAACTCTGGCGTTGAATGTATGTTGATATTGAAAAACTCAAAATGTCTTACGGAAGAACTTGATGCTAAAGGTCACATACCGTACAGACATGTATCCACATGGGATTTCTCGACTCTCTATACTACAATCCCTCATCAGGACCTTATTGACTGTATAAGTTCATTAATAGTATCTGTGTTCAAGAAAACTGATCGTAGATATATTAATGTAGGAAGCCATAAAGCATTCTTTAGCTCTACTACATACAAGAGATATCGTTCATGGGATGTTTCTTTTGTTTATAGAGTTGCTTGAATTTCTCATTAAAAATATCTATGTGAAATTTGGCAACACAATATATCAACAGCATATAGGTATTCCAATGGGTACTAATTGCGCACCCCTGTTGGCTGACCTGTATCTGTTCTCTTATGAATATGACTATATGCAGGCGCTTTCAAAAACCGATCCATTCAAAGCCCGTTCCTTCTCATTCACCAAACGCCATATAGACGATCTTCTCGCTGTGGATAATCGCTATATAAATGACGCAGTGAAGGATATATATCCACCTTCACTGGATTTGAAGGAAACTACAGATAGCCCTACAGGCACATCTTATTTAGATCTCTATCTCTATAAAAATGAAGCGGGCATTCTCTCTCGTCGACTTTATGACAAAATGAGATGATTACAATTTCGACATCGTAAACTATCCCTTTCTGGACAGTAATATTCCAGTGGGACCTGCATATGACGTATACATATCTCGCCTAGTAGCATTTGCTAGATCCTGTGTTAAATGTGACGATTTTAATCAACGTCACAAAACACTGTTGCAGAAACTTATAAAACAGGGCTATTCTACCAAGCGCCTCCACTCAAAGTTTCTCAAATTTGGCGATACATATCGCATGCTGATAGCAAAATACGAACGTAGCGTGCAAGATCGATGGGGCTACGTTTCGT
The DNA here is from genome assembly GCA_036873755.1 of Hanleya hanleyi. Lineage (NCBI taxonomy): Eukaryota > Metazoa > Mollusca > Polyplacophora > Lepidopleurida > Hanleyidae > Hanleya > Hanleya hanleyi. The sequence goes on along the minus strand of JAVTVY010006668.1, from coordinate 18,106 downwards.
AACATGTGTCTAATTCCGCTTAACCCGGGGCTAGGGGCCGTATGAGCCCATGTACTTCAAGATCCTCATGGTACTCATATGAACAGTCACAATCAAAGCGTGACTGAGGTACATTATTTTTAGATGACGACTCTATAACGACTATTATGGATTAAGAATACCGATCAGCGATACGGATTTGATATTTTGGAACATCATGATGTCTTGCCGGCATCATTGAAAACTGTTGACCGCTTCTCTCTTGCAGGAAACAAGCCCATGTTTATGTATACTTTTGTCTTTTTGAATTTGGTGCTAATACTGTTATATGGAAATGGAATAGGTCTTTGGATTATGGACGCGGATATTCTCTAATGGACGACGGCTAGATTATGAATGACGGACTAGACGCTTGTAATACAACAATCTGCGTCTTCAGGAAATATAATACCACCAAAAATCAGTAGAGTATGTCAAGATATAGCGTATTTTCGGTTGTATCGTCCAGTGAACATAATTGAAACATCTCAAGATCGGCTTTTCTTGAAACTCAACTACTTAGATAAAGGACTGGATATTATTAATTGACCTCGAATCCTGAATGATCCAGAGGTACGCAACGCTGTATCTAACTGTTTTAAGTTCCCAGAACCTCCTTGCATTTCATATAAGTATACTAAATCTATAGCCACCAAAATATTCAATTACTCCAATGCTGTCAAGGAGTTTGACTGGAACTTATACACGTCAGGAGGTTATAGTTGTGATTGTGGATCGTCGAACTTTCTCTATACACCATGCAAACCTGTTGTGACAGGTGACCTTGATGTGGTGAGTGATAAGGAGCTGAAATTACTCCTGATGAAAGGACCTAAATATAGAGAACCGAGAAGAATAATTCTGAAGGCCAACCAGAAGATAGTCCTGTCTGCATTGGAACAGTACGTTATTGATTGGTGTAAGCGAGAAAAAGTTGAACCTACAGTATACTCGCTGATTGGCTGGACCTCACCAAAAGCCAGGTGGTTGAAACAATCCGCCATATTGACAGAAGTACTCTTCCCCAAGCAAAACAAGTACCGAGAAACCTCAATTCGCAAGAAGTTCTAACAAATCTCCAGAGCAAATTCGTCATAATCCCAGCAGACAAAGCTCCAAATAATATAATATTCATATGTAAATATTACTATCACCAGGTGCTGGTTAAATAATTGAGTGTAGACATATCATCAGCAAATACGTCTACTTACTCCCACACTTCATTTACTCTGGAACATTTATTTAACAATCACAAAACGTTTCTCAGGGAATGAGGTATTTGTCTTCCAACCAATCATAACGACATACCAAAAGCATACTGGATTCCCAAAATGCATAAATCACCATACAAAGCTACATTCATAGCTGGTTCTAGAAGCTGCACCACCAAACTTCTTTCAACCCTATTGACGAGGGCCCTTCAGGAGGTAAAAGCATTTTGGGAAAGGTATTGCGCCACTATTTCTAAAAACTCTGACGTTGAATGTATGTGGATATTGAAAAACTCAAAATGTCTTACGGAAGAACTTGATGCTAAAGGTCACATACCGTACAGACATGTATCCACATGGGATTTCTCGACTTTCCACACTAAAATCCCTCTTCAGGACCTTATTGACCGTCTAAGTTCATTAATATTATCTGCTTCAAGAAAACTGATCGTAGATATATTAATGTCGGAAGCCATAAAGCATTCTTTAGCTCTACAACATACATGTACAAGAGATATCATTCATGGGATGTTTCTTTGTTTATAGAGTTGCTTGCATTTCTCATTAAAAATATCTATGTGAAATTTGGCAACACAATATATCAGCAGCATATAGGTATTCCAATGGGTACTGAGTGTGCACCCCTGCTGACTGACCTGTATCTGTTCTCTTATGAATATGACTATATGCAGGCGCCTTCAAAAACCGATCCATTCAAAGCCCGTTCCTTCTCATTCACCAAACGCTGTATAGACGATCTTCTCGCTGTGGATAATCGCTATATAAATGACGCACTGAAGGATATATATCCACCTTCACTGGATTTGAAGGAAACTACAGATAATGTAGCCCTACAGGCACACCATCCAGGCACAGCTACAAAAATGAAGTGGGCATTCTCTCTCGTCGACTTTATGACAAAAGAGATGATTACAATTTTGACATCGTAAACTATCCCTTTCTGGACAGTTATATTCCAGTGGGACCTGCATATGACGTATACCTATCTCGTCTATTAGCATTTGCTAGATCCTGTGTTATATGCGACGATTTTAATCAACGTCACAAAACATTGTTGCAGAAACTTATAAAACAGGACTATTCCACCAAGCGCCTCCACTCAACGTTTATCAAATTTGGCGATACTTATCGCATGCTGATAGCAAAATACGAACGTAGCGTGCAGGATCTATGGCGTTACGTTTTGTAACTTGTGCCTAATTCCGCTTAACCCGGGACTAGGGGCCGTATGAACCCATGTACTTCAAGATCCTCATGGTACTCATATGAACAGTCACAATCAAAGCGTGACTGAGATAAATCATTCTCTAGATAACGAACTTACAACGATTATTATGGATTAAGAATACTGATCAGCGATACGGATTTTATATTTTTGGAACATCATGATGTCTTATCGGCATAATTGAAAACTGTTGACCGCTTCTCTCTTGCAGGAAACTAGCCTATGTTTATGTATACTATGATTGTCTTTTTGAATTTGGTGCTAATACTGTTATATGGATATGGAAAAGGTCTTTGGATTATGGACGCGGATATTCTTTAATGGACGACGGCTGAATTATGAATGACGGTCTAGACGCTTGTATTTACACATAACCCCCTTTTCAAGTTGAGGTAGATTTGTTCGAGTTAAATTTGAATACTATCCCCAATTACATCTTACGGTTGAACGATAAAGCAAAAGTACTAACTGAGAAACAGTGCTAAGTACTGCTGAGAATTATATTATGATATTCAGACAAATTTGGATCAGTAATAAGAAGGATATGGCACACACTTACACATAGCCCCCATTTTGGAAGGGAGTATTTTTTTCAAGTTGACATTTGGATACGGCTCCCAAGTATGTCATACTAGGTTCACCGTTGGGATACAAAAATGAATCGTGGTTGTATATGGCAATGGCGTAAATGCTGAGGTTCACCGTTGGGATACAAAAATGAATCGTGGTTGTATATGGCAATGGCGTCAATGCTGAATAAAATTTAATGAATTTCAGACAGATAGGGCCATTTTTTTAGAAAGATATGGCAGTTCAATCACACATACACGTTTTTTTAAGAGACAATATTTTGTTCTGATGAAATTTCATTTGTGTATCACCTCCAAATACACAATATCGTTAGGATACAACCGCGATCTTAGGTACTAAAAAACTTCGCGTGGTAACAAGGAGCAAAATTTCATCACGTTTACATAGAATGGTTCAATAATAAGGGAGTTATAGCTATACAAATACACTACCCTATTTTCTAAACGGGAGCAATTTTTTCAGTTGACATTTGGAGATGGTCCCCAAGTGACGTTACAAGGACAGAATACAGGAACAAATCCTGATAACATATAACTCTGATACTATTGGTGATTAATATATGATACTGTTTAAGCAGATTAGACCAATAAAAAAAAAGCTAAGGCTACCCCCATTTTCGGAAAAGTAGAATGAATGTCAGTAGTGGAACATATCGTCCGCTATAGAAAAAAAAAATGCACCACTTTGGAACTCTACATCCACCCTGGGTAATACCCCCGATAGCAATAGAATGTCATGGTATATTTGGAAATTATCTTGCTGATGGGGTGAACACTTTCACCAAAACCCGATCCTGACTCCCAGACTACTAATTAAGTAGATCCATTTCCGAGACAATGACCTCAATATATTTTTCCAACACTTAATTGTTATACGCCCGTCGATAGAAGATTTCTGTCCGTCTGTTAAATTTTCTTAACAGAGATATTTTCATTTCTAGATCATAGATTGTCACCACCTAACTGTGTGTATCCCTTGTTCACGAGACAAGGAAAAAACCCTATCTATTTTGTAATAAAAATGTCAAAGTTCAAGGTCATTTTCATCAACACATCTGCATGAAATAGAAAAATCTCCAGGTTCTCGATATGGATTGATATAAAACGTTGGGGATACCGTACCAATGGGGCAAAGAAGAGCCTTATTTACTTTGAACTCCAGCTCAGTGATCTGAGTTAAGTTAAACTATCTACTATTCCTCAAATTCAGTACTAACAAGGAGAGTAACTTCATCACGAAGAGATGATTTTGAGGCATGCTCGTCCATCAGCCTGTCTGTAATTTGATTTGTCCGTGCGATATCTTCTGTTTCATCTTTTGGGCGGAACCTACCTTACCCCTTATCCATGGAACATAAATGTTGAAAACCCTCACAGAAAAAAAAATTCCTTAAAAATTTAAGGAATATTCTCCGACTATTACAACAGCGGAATATTCCTCAACATAACTAAGGGATATTCCTTACCATGTTAAGGAATTAGCATTTATCCTTACCATGTTAAGCATGTTACGGAATTTCCTTAACACTCTACGGAATATTCCTTATTGAATTTTAAACCTACCTGGCCTTGGTGGGCCAAATTTTCTGCACTATCTCCGGAACTACAAAAAATGGAGACCTGAAACTCCTTGACTTTATAGTTTATCATATTGGGTTCATTTCGAGCGTATTTGCGTTACAAGCGTCTAGTCCGTCATTCATAATCCAGCCGTCGTTCATTAAAGAATATCCGCGTCCATAATCCAAAGACCTATTCCATTTTCCACATAACAGTATTAGCACCAAATTCAAAAAGACAATCATAGTATACATAAACATAGGCTTGTTTCCTGCAAGAGAGAAGCGGTCAACGGTTTTCAATGATGCCGGCAAGACATCATGATGTTCCAAAAATATCAAATCCGTATCGCTGATCAGTATTCTTAATCCATAATATTCGTTACAGAGTCGTCATCTAAAAAAATATGTATCTCAGTCACGCTTTGATTGTGACTGTTCATATGAGTACCATGAGGATCTTGAAGTACATGGGCTCATACGGCCCCTAGCCCCGGGTTAAGCGGAATTAGACACATGTTACGAAACGTAGCGCCATAGATCTTGCGCGCTACGTTCGTATTTTGCTATCAGCATGCGATATGTATCGCCAAATTTGAAAAACTTTGAGTGGAGGCGCTTGGTGGAATAGCCCTGTTTTATAAGTTTCTGCAACAATATTTTGTGACGTTGATTAAAATCATCACATTTAACACAGGATCTAGCAAATGCTACTAAGCGAGATATGTATACGCCATATGCAGGTCCCACTGGAATATTACTATCCAGAAAGGGATAGTTTACAATGTCGAAATTGTAATCATCTCTTTTGTCATAAAGTCGACGAGAGAGAATGCCCGCTTCATTTTATAGAGATAGAGATCTAAATAAGATGTGCCTGTAGGGCTATCTGTAGTTTCCTTCAAATTCAGTGAAGGTGGATATATATCCTTCACTGCGTCATTTATATAGCGATTATCCACAGCGAGAAGATCGTCTATATAGCGTTTGGTGAATGAGAAGGAACGGGATTTGAATGGATCGGTTTTTTGAAAGCGCCTGCATATAGTCATATTCATAAGAGAACAGATATAGGTCAGCCAACAGGGGTGCACAATTAGTACCCATTGGAATACCTATATACTGCTGATATATTGTGTTGCCAAATTTCACATAGATATTTTTAATGAGAAATTCAAGCAACTCTATAAACAAAGAAACATCCCATGAATGATATCTCTTGTATGTAGTCGAATGATATCTCTTGTATGTAGTCGAGCTAAAGAATGCTTTATGGCTTCCGACATTAATATATCTACGATCACTTTTCTTGAACACAGATACTATTAATGAACTTATACGGTCAATAAGGTCCTGATGAGGGATTGTAGTATAGAGTCGAGAAATCCCATGTGGATACATGTCTGTACGGTATGTGACCTTTAGCATCAAGTTCTTCCGTAAGACATTTTGAGTTTTTCAATATCCATATACATTCAACGCCAGAGTTCTTAGAAATAATGGCGCAATACCTTTCCCGAAATGCTTTTACCTCCTGAAGGGCCCTCGTCAATAGGGTTGAAAGAAGCTTGGTGGTGCAGCTTCTAGAACCAGCTATGAATCTAGCTTTGTATGGTGATTTATGCATTTTGGGAGTCCAGTATATCTTTGGTATGTCGTTATGATTGGTTGGAAGACAAATACCTCTTTCTCTGAGAAACTTTTTGTGATTGTTAAATAAATCTTCCAGAGTAAATGCAGTTTGGGATTAAGTAGACGTATTTGATGATGATATGTCTACACTCAATCCTTTAACCAGCACCGGGTAATAGTAATATTTACATATGAATATTGGATTATTTGGGGCTTTGTCTGCTGGGACTATGACGAATTTACTCTGGAGATTTGCCAGAACTTCTTGCGAATTGAGGTTTCTCAGTACTTGTTTTGCTTGGGGAAGAGTACTTCTGTCAATATGGCGGATTGTTTCAACGACCTTGCTCTTGGTGAGGTCCAGCCAATCAGCGAGTACTGTAGGTTCAACTTTTTCTCGCTTAGACCAATCAATAACGTACTTTTCCAATGCAGACAGGACTATCTTCTGGTCGGCCTTCAGATTTATTCTTCTTGGCTCTCTATATGTAGGTCCCTTCATCAGGGGTAATTTCAGATCCTTATCACTCACCACATCAAGGTCACCAGTCACAATATGTTTGCATGGTGTATAGATAAAGTTCGACGATTCACAATCACAACTATAGCCTCCTGACGTGTATAGGTTCCAGTCAAACTCCTGGACAGCATTGGAGTAATTGAATATTTTGGTGGCTATAGATTTAGTGTACTTATATGAAATGCAAGGAGGTTCTGTGAACTTAAAATAGTTTGGTACAGCGTTGCGTACCTCTGGATCATTCAGGATTCGAGGTAAACTAATGATGTCCAGTCCTTTATCTAAGTAGTTGAGTTTCAAGAAATGCCGATCTTGAGAGGTTTCGATTATGTTCACTGGACGATACAACCGAAAACACGCTATCTCTTGACATGCTTTAATGATTTTTGATGGTATTATATTTCCTGAAGACGCACTTTGACGTCATCATAGCGGCCACCTTGGATTTTTTTTTTACATTTTGTGGTAGATCTTTACCCAAGGGTATAGTGTGGTAAGTTTCAGCCCCCTAGCTCAAGGGTAAGGAAAATAAGTGGGGGTGGGGGGCATTTCGCTGTTGTCTTTTGTTGACGAATGTTTAGTCCCATCCAAGTGATGTTCATTTCCACCGCATTCGTTCATTGAGTTGGCCAGGCAATGCAACGATTAAATCAGCCGGCACGGAATGTAGTGCGGCGACAAATTTAACTCCGATGCCTTTTCAAAGAATGAGTGTTTGACGGTAAGGTTGCTGTGTGTCGGGCCGCAATCAGAGAGCAGATTTACTCGAAGTTTAGTGCTGTTAATTGTTGCGTTTTACAGTATTATAGTTTTATAGTATTCTGTTGTCTGTTGAAATACATTGCAGTGCAGAATGGGAACGGAGGAATGCTGGGCAAAGTCTTTGCTGCCTTGAAATGGACATTCGACGACGTGTCTAAAAGCAAACGCCTATCATTGAAAGCCCCAGGCATCGATTTGATGTAAGACTTACGAAATATAACTGACAATGGATCTGCTGCAAGTTGTATTGTCAGTCTTTTGTCCAGGATATTATCTTTTCAATGGGAGATCAGACACCAAAACCTTGTCAAGCCCCATGTAATAGTTATCGCCTGAGTGGTTCATGCAGAATGAACACTTACACCCGTTCGATTTGAATACCAAGGTCGCGAAGCTACCGAGGTGATCACATCGGACGGATGTGAGTGTTCATTCTGCATGGACCCCGATGTCGAAGGAGACAAATAACATACACACTCGCTCTACCGTGTATCCGGGGTTTTTCTTTTGCCGTAATGACCCGGCCCACAATGGGTTTTAGATGTGCTCCGGTGTTCAAATAGCAAGAACCGGGTGTTCAAGCGGGGTTAGACACACATCACCCGCGTGAATCGCCTGGTCGCCTTCAAAACATTATACGGATAGGAGGTTCTAAGAGAAGAGAATTACCAGGTGTTCATGTAGAAATAAGTGAGTATTTACTAACCCGTATCCGGTGTTCAAGTAGGAGTTCAAGTGACGTATGAAACATCTCAATATTAATTAGTAAAAGAACGAAACATGTCCGTTGCAGTGTGAGATGGGGGATAACTCGTGTGAAAATGATACAAAAGAGGGAGGGAGGGAATTTGGCTTAATGTCACACTCAAGTTTGTTTCACTCATATGGTGACAGTCAGTTTGGATGGTGGAGGAAGCCGGAGTACCCGGAGAGAACCGCAGCCCTTCGGCAAGTAACTGACAGACTTTCACACATGGACCAGCTGGGCTCGAATCCGTGCCGGTTCAGCGGTGTGAGGCTAGCGGTCACCAGCGAAGCGGCTTAGACCACTCGGCCACCGAGGGCCCCTGATACAAAAGAAAATACGCCTTCTTTTGATATCGAATTTTCAGGTGAAATTTCGAGAAACACAGGCTCAAGGCCAATATATAAATTGAGCTCCTCTAAATCACAAGTCAGCATTGATAAATGTCAGTCAAAAAACAGAATCACTTTCGATTATTGGAGTGACAAGCTATCGGTACAGGATCTGCATGCAAATACGCCATAAATTTTACACTTCGGTTCGTTTCGAGTGACATCAACGTCAACACGGTCATGCATTCTTGCTGTAGTTTTTTCTGAATCCTGTCACGAATTTTTTATGAGCGTCACACCATATGCCTTCTGCTATACATACATTATAACAGCGACTGTAGCAAATGTAGGGCTAATCTTTGGTTGTCGCCTGCTGAACGTTGATTGCATACTAAGCAGTCAAAATGTGACGCGTCTGTATATGCTAATGCATCAAGTTTCTGCCTTACGTATATGTGTGGGTACAAGTGAAATGTGTACCGATAAACGTGAATTCCTCTCAGGCATTCCGTTAATTAAGGGCCTGGTATGAGATCATGCGTATGAACATAGGGATATGTAATGTGTATGTCTGCATGTTTTGCTTCATATGCGTTCCACGTAGTGTAGATTGTGACACGTATATATCAATTAGATATATGTTTTTGTTACAAATCTTTGTAACGATAACGTGGGAGTTACGGACCAGTCAAACGGGTTGTGAAAGTTATGTTTCGTGTACAAATGTCTTGTTCGTCCTGAAACAACCATGATGTGTTACACAATACGGCCATTCTGTAAGCTCAAATACGAATCGTAATATTTTGAATGTTTTATGTTACATACAGTATCGTAGACAACAAAATCGGTACTTCGTCTTTCTAAACCAAGATTACCTTTGTTACGTCACTGAGTGTAACAGAAAGACGTCTGAAATCAAGGATTAACAATCAAATATTTATTTACAATACTAAAATCATATACAATTTAAGTATGGTTAATACAACAAATAAATGTGTGAAATATAGTCTTACTGTTCAATGCTATACCGGTGTGGACTTTAGAGTCCTCGTTGGCGCGCACAAATCACTCTTCTGTATAATGGTAAACCAGGACTGCTCAGTTGTACCGCCCCAGTAAATGTCCAATATCCAATGTCCGTTAACAAATAGCGTATGTTATGCAGCAGCCAAAAGTTAATACACAGGAATAAATAATCCAGCAGTCCGTAAGTTACAGGCAAAGGTAAAATACAGATAGTAACACAGTATAACAGGCCCACATAAAAGCCAGTTTGAATTCCGTGCTGACTGAATGACTGACTGAGCGCTATTTATACTCTATGAGGCATTCCAGACCATTCTACCAATTCAAGAAGCTTCTAGAATACACATTATTACTGTATCATCTGACCTAGATACAATTTACAAGTTTCTGACCCACATAATACAAGCTTGCGTCAGCCGTAGATTCCAGAAACATCTACAATGTCTAATAATAGACTACACTACCATGACACTCCCCCTCTTAAAAAAGAGAAAGTTTCAAACTTGAAATTTTATTGCCAATTCAAAACATTACTGCAAAAAAATCTATATTACAACAGCAAAAATATTGACAAACATATGTACATTATATGCGAGACAAACAATCAGCAATCAAATTGTCCTTGCCCTTAATATGTCTGATTTCAATATTGTATTCTTTTAACACCAAACTCCGTCTCAACAATCTTTGATTTTTGTTTTTCATCTTACTTATGAAAACAAGTGGATTGTGATCACTGAATACAGTAATTGGCAATGATGATGAAGTAACATAAACATCAAAATGTTGTAAAACCAATATCATTGCCAAATATTCTTTCTCAATTGTAGAATAATTTCTCTGATGTTTTTCAAATTTACGTGAAAAATAACATATTGGGTGACACCATCGATACCTTCTTGTAACAAAACGGCACCAGCAGCAACACCACTAGAATCTACAGCCACTTTAAAAGGTGAATCAAAATCTGGTGCTAAAAGAACTGGTGCGCTCTTGAGTATGGGTTTCAGGTTTTCAACGGCTGATTCACATTCATCGGTCCAAACAAAACTTGCCCTTTTTCATAAGAGTTGAGTTAAAGCCTCAGTAATAGCTGAAAAATTTGGACAAAATGTTCTGTAGTAACCAGCCATCCCCAAGAAACGCATCAGTTGTCTCTTACATGTTGGTCCTGGAAATAGCGAGATAGCACTAACCTTAGCATCTACAGATTTTACCTGACCCTGACCTACAACATGACCCAAGAATGTCATATGTGCATGTCAAAATTCACTTTTTCCAAGGTTGACTGTCAGCTTGGCGTAATTTAGTCGATTGAACAGTGCGCGAATTCTCTGTAGATCATCTTCCCATGTACCGCTGTAGACAATGACGTCATCAATGTAAGTCTCACATCGTTCCAAACGAGAAGTCACACGGTTGATGAGACGCTGGAACGTGGCCGGAGAATTTTTCATTCCAAATGGATTGACTTTGTACAGGAACAGACCCCCCGACGTGACGAATGCTGATATCTCCTTCGCACGATCTGTCAGTGGAACTTGCCAAATCCTTTCAGGAGATCAAACTGTGACACACACTTGGCACTTCCCACCCTATCAATGCAATCGTCAATTCGTGGAATTGGGAATGTGTCTGCTTTGGTCAATGTGTTCACCTTTCTGTAGTCAGTACACATCCTGTAACTGTCATCTGGCTTTGGAACGAGGATACAAGGTGAACTCCAGTTACTATTACTTGGTTCAATGAAGTCATTGTCCAATAAATACTGAATCTCTTTTTTTCAGATAGTTTTGTTTAATGGGATTCAAACGATGTGGATGCTGCTTTACTGGATTCGAATCTCCGACATTGACGTCATGTGAAATTTTATCAGTCCGAGTGGGGATATCAGGAAACAAATGTTGATATTGACTGAGCAGAGATGGAAGTTCTTCCTGAGGCGCTGGCTCAAGATGACACAACTTGGAATCCAAATTAAGTAGAATGTCAGAGTTCATGGGCTCTTCACAAGTTTCATTATTATCAGGGTCAGAACTAAATACACTTACAGGGTGTACACTACTGTTAGTGCTATCTCTGTCTATGTATAACTTTAACATATTTACATGACGTAACTGTTTGTGTTTACGCCTGTCAGGAGTCTGAATTACATAACTAAGGTCACTTAATTTCTTTTCAATGTCATAAGGACCATAATATCTAGCCTTGAGTGGATTATGGACGCGGATATTCTCTAATGGACGACGGCTGAATTATGAATGACGGACCAGACGCTTGTAACAAGGAATAGGCAGAAAAGCCAGTACCTTCTCACCAGGTTTGAAACTTCGTTTAAGGGCATGTTTATCATAGGTTATTTTCATACATTTTTGTGCTGACTTTAAGTTTGACATGGCCAAATCACGTGCAGTCAACCTGGTGCGAAAGTCCAACACATATTCTAAGGGACTACATGAGTCAACATCACTGTCTAGGAACTTTTCCTTTGGCAGTTTAAGTGGCCCTCTAACTGTATGACCAAAGACTAATTCAAATGGACTGAAGCCTAAAGACTCTTGAATAGACTCTCTAACAGCAAACAATAACGAATGTATGCCTTCAACCCAGTCTTTCTCAGTGTCAAAACAATAAGTCCTAATCATGTTCTTTAATGTCTGGTGAAATCTTTCTAATGCGCTTTGGCTTTCTGGGTGGTAGGCAGATGATTTGTACTGCTTTATTCCCAATTCATGAATGGCTTGTTGAAAAATTTCTGACATGAAATTAGATCCCTGATCAGACTGAACGGACTGTGGTAGGCCAACACGTGTGCAAAACCTAAATAAGGCCTTAACAATAGTTTTTGCCGTAATATTCCGTAAAGGAATGGCCTCAGGAAACCTGGTTGAAACACACATGAACGTTAACATGTATTGATTGCCTAACTTTGTTTTTGGTAATGGACCAACACAATCTATAATCACCCTACTAAATGCTTCCTCAAATGCAGGGATTGGTTGTAGATGGGCCTTTGCTATGGTTTGGTTTGGTTTTCCTACAATTTGACATGTGTGGCATGACCTACAAAATTCCGTAACATCTGTCCAGGATATTATCTTTTCAATGGGAGGTCAGACACCAAAACCTTGTCAAGCCCCATGTAATAGTTATCGCCTGAGTGGTTCATGCAGAATGAACACTTACACCCGTTCGATTTGAATACCGAGGTCGCGAAGCTACCGAGGTGATCACATCGGACGGATGTGAGTGTTCATTCTGCATGGACCCCGATGTCGAAGGAGATAAATAACATACACACTCGCTCTACCGTGTATCCGGGGTTTTTCTTTTGCCGTAATGACCCGGCCCACAATGGGTTTTAGATGTGCTCCGGTGTTCAAATAGCAAGAACCGTGTGTTCAAGCGGGGTTAGACACACATCACCCGCGTGAATCGCCTGGTCGCCTTCAAAACATTATACGGATAGGAGGTTCTAAGAGAAGAGAATTACCAGGTGTTCATGTAGAAATAAGTGAGTATTTACTAACCCGTATCCGGTGTTCAAGTAGGAGTTCAAGTGACGTATGAAACATCTCAATATTAATTAGTAAAAGAACGAAACATGTCCGTTGCAGTGTGAGATGGGGGATAACTCGTGTGAAAATGATACAAAGGAGGGAGGGAGGGAATTTGGCTTAATGTCACACTCAAGTTTGTTTCACTCATATGGTGACAGTCAGTTTGGATGGTGGAGGAAGCCGGAGTACCCGGAGAGAACCGCAGCCCTTCGGCAAGTAACTGACAGACTTTCACACATGGACCAGCTGGGCTCGAATCCGTGCCGGTTCAGCGGTGTGAGGCTAGCGGTCACCAGCGAAGCGGCTTAGACCACTCGGCCACCGAGGGCCCCTGATACAAAAGAAAATACGCCTTCTTTTGATATCGAATTTTCAGGTGAAATTTCGAGAAACACAGGCTCAAGGCCAATATATAAATTGAGCTCCTCTAAATCACAAGTCAGCATTGATAAATGTCAGTCAAAAAACAGAATCACTTTCGATTATTGGAGTGACAAGCTATCGGTACAGGATCTGCATGCAAATACGCCATAAATTTTACACTTCGGTTCGTTTCGAGTGACATCAACGTCAACACGGTCATGCATTCTTGCTGTAGTTTTTTCTGAATCCTGTCACGAATTTTTTATGAGCGTCACACCATATGCCTTCTGCTATACATACATTATAACAGCGACTGTAGCAAATGTAGGGCTAATCTTTGGTTGTCGCCTGCTGAACGTTGATTGCATACTAAGCAGTCAAAATGTGACGCGTCTGTATATGCTAATGCATCAAGTTTCTGCCTTACGTATATGTGTGGGTACAAGTGAAATGTGTACCGATAAACGTGAATTCCTCTCAGGCATTCCGTTAATTAAGGGCCTGGTATGAGATCATGCGTATGAACATAGGGATATGTAATGTGTATGTCTGCATGTTTTGCTTCATATGCGTTCCACGTAGTGTAGATTGTGACACGTATATATCAATTAGATATATGTTTTTGTTACAAATCTTTGTAACGATAACGTGGGAGTTACGGACCAGTCAAACGGGTTGTGAAAGTTATGTTTCGTGTACAAATGTCTTGTTCGTCCTGAAACAACCATGATGTGTTACACAATACGGCCATTCTGTAAGCTCAAATACGAATCGTAATATTTTGAATGTTTTATGTTACATACAGTATCGTAGACAACAAAATCGGTACTTCGTCTTTCTAAACCAAGATTACCTTTGTTACGTCACTGAGTGTAACAGAAAGACGTCTGAAATCAAGGATTAACAATCAAATATTTATTTACAATACTAAAATCATATACAATTTAAGTATGGTTAATACAACAAATAAATGTGTGAAATATAGTCTTACTGTTCAATGCTATACCGGTGTGGACTTTAGAGTCCTTGTTGACGCGCACAAATCACTCTTCTGTATAATGGTAAACCAGGACTGCTCAGTTGTACCGCCCCAGTAAATGTCCAATATCCAATGTCCGTTAACAAATAGCGTATGTTATGCAGCAGCCAAAAGTTAATACACAGGAATAAATAATCCAGCAGTCCGTAAGATACAGGCAAAGGTAAAATACAGATAGTAACACAGTATAACAGGCCCACATAAAAGCCAGTTTGAATTCCGTGCTGACTGAATGACTGACTGAGCGCTATTTATACTCTATGAGGCATTCCAGACCATTCTACCAATTCAAGAAGCTTCTAGAATACACATTATTACTGTATCATCTGACCTAGATACAATTTACAAGTTTCTGACCCACATAATACAAGCTTGCGTCAGCCGTAGATTCCAGAAACATCTACAATGTCTAATAATAGACTACACTACCATGACACTCCCCCTCTTAAAAAAGAGAAAGTTTCAAACTTGAAATTTTATTGCCAATTCAAAACATTACTGCAAAAAAATCTATATTACAACAGCAAAAATATTGACAAACATATGTACATTATATGCGAGACAAACAATCAGCAATCAAATTGTCCTTGCCCTTAATATGTCTGATTTCAATATTGTATTCTTTTAACACCAAACTCCGTCTCAACAATCTTTGATTTTTGTTTTTCATCTTACTTATGAAAACAAGTGGATTGTGATCACTGAATACAGTAATTGGCAATGATGATGAAGTAACATAAACATCAAAATGTTGTAAAACCAATATCATTGCCAAATATTCTTTCTCAATTGTAGAATAATTTCTCTGATGTTTTTCAAATTTACGTGAAAAATAACATATTGGGTGACACCATCGATACCTTCTTGTAACAAAACGGCACCAGCAGCAACACCACTAGAATCTACAGCCACTTTAAAAGGTGAATCAAAATCTGGTGCTAAAAGAACTGGTGCGCTCTTGAGTATGGGTTTCAGGTTTTCAAAGGCTGATTCACATTCATCGGTCCAAACAAAACTTGCCCTTTTTCATAAGAGTTGAGTTAAAGCCTCAGTAATAGCTGAAAAATTTGGACAAAATGTTCTGTAGTAACCAGCCATCCCCAAGAAACGCATCAGTTGTCTCTTACATGTTGGTCCTGGAAATAGCGAGATAGCACTAACCTTAGCATCTACAGATTTTACCTGACCCTGACCTACAACATGACCCAAGAATGTCATATGTGCATGTCAAAATTCACTTTTTCCAAGGTTGACTGTCAGCTTGGCGTCATTTAGTCGATTGAACAGTGCGCGAATTCTCTGTAGATCATCTTCCCATGTACCGCTGTAGACAATGACGTCATCAATGTAAGTCTCACATCGTTCCAAACGAGAAGTCACACGGTTGATGAGACGCTGGAACGTGGCCGGAGAATTTTTCATTCCAAATGGATTGACTTTGTACAGGAACAGACCCCCCGACGTGACGAATGCTGATATCTCCTTCGCACGATCTGTCAGTGGAACTTGCCAAATCCTTTCAGGAGATCAAACTGTGACACACACTTGGCACTTCCCACCCTATCAATGCAATCGTCAATTCGTGGAATTGGGAATGTGTCTGCTTTGGTCAATGTGTTCACCTTTCTGTAGTCAGTACACATCCTGTAACTGTCATCTGGCTTTGGAACGAGGATACAAGGTGAACTCCAGTTACTATTACTTGGTTCAATGAAGTCATTGTCCAATAAATACTGAATCTCTTTTTTTCAGATAGTTTTGTTTAATGGGATTCAAACGATGTGGATGCTGCTTCACTGGATTCGAATCTCCGACATTGACGTCATGTGAAATTTTATCAGTCCGAGTGGGGATATCAGGAAACAAATGTTGATATTGACTGAGCAGAGATGGAAGTTCTTCCTGAGGCGCTGGCTCAAGATGACACAACTTGGAATCCAAATTAAGTAGAATGTCAGAGTTCATGGGCTCTTCACAAGTTTCATTATTATCAGGGTCAGAACTAAATACACTTACAGGGTGTACACTACTGTTAGTGCTATCTCTGTCTATGTATAACTTTAACATATTTACATGACGTAACTGTTTGTGTTTACGCCTGTCAGGAGTCTGAATTACATAACTAAGGTCACTTAATTTCTTTTCAATGTCATAAGGACCATAATATCTAGCCTTGAGTGGATTATGGACGCGGATATTCTCTAATGGACGACGGCTGAATTATGAATGACGGACCAGACGCTTGTAACAAGGAATAGGCAGAAAAGCCAGTACCTTCTCACCAGGTTTGAAACTTCGTTTAAGGGCATGTTTATCATAGGTTATTTTCATACATTTTTGTGCTGACTTTAAGTTTGACATGGCCAAATCACGTGCAGTCAACCTGGTGCGAAAGTCCAGCACATATTCTAAGGGACTACATGAGTCAACATCACTGTCTAGGAACTTTTCCTTTGGCAGTTTAAGTGGCCCTCTAACTGTATGACCAAAGACTAATTCAAATGGACTGAAGCCTAAAGACTCTTGAATAGACTCTCTAACAGCAAACAATAACGAATGTATGCCTTCAACCCAGTCTTTCTCAGTGTCAAAACAATAAGTCCTAATCATGTTCTTTAATGTCTGGTGAAATCTTTCTAATGCGCTTTGGCTTTCTGGGTGTTAGGCAGATGATTTGTACTGCTTTATTCCCAATTCATGAATGGCTTGTTGAAAAATTTCTGACATGAAATTAGATCCCTGATCAGACTGAACGGACTGTGGTAGGCCAACACGTGTGCAAAACCTAAATAAGGCCTTAACAATAGTTTTTGCCGTAATATTCCGTAAAGGAATGGCCTCAGGAAACCTGGTTGAAACACACATAGAACGTTAACATGTATTGATTGCCTAACTTTGTTTTTGGTAATGGACCAACACAATCTATAATCACCCTACTAAATGCTTCCTCAAATGCGGGGATTGGTTGTAGATGGGCCTTTGTATGGTTTGGTTTGTTTTCCTACAATTTGGCATGTGTGGCATGACCTACAAAATTCCATAACATCTTTCTTTAAATTTGGCCAATAGAAATTATTTAGAATTTTGTAATATGTTTTGTTAACACCTAAATGACCTGGAAGAGATGTTTCATGGGCTAGTCTGAGGATATCAGAACGATATGAATTTGGTACTACAATCTGGTACTTAACTGCCCACTCATCATCAAGTGACACATCTGGCGGTCGCCATTTGCTCATAAGAACACCATTCTTACAAAAGTAACACACAGGCTCTTGAGTTACATCACGCTCATCTACTGCCTTGTCAAACAACTTGGAAATGTCCTTGTCACTGTGCTGTTCATTAACCAGCCGTGGTTTTGAAATTTTGTCATTGGAACATTTCAATTTGCTATCAAAATGTGGTTTATCAGCCTCATCATTTAACACACGAAAGTGTCGACCAAACAAACGCCATCGATGACGTCATCTTTAAGAGACTTTTCAGACTCCTCAGCCAAT
>JAVTVY010006667.1:0-39318 GCA_036873755.1 Hanleya hanleyi | reverse complement strand
CATAAATACTTGTTAATTCTTATTTCCTCATCGGAAGTTTCGTGTGCAACCTTTAACAGTCGGGCGGTAACGAATAGAGCATATACAAGTATTTGTCATTCTCTGTAAGGGGCTAATTGATCTTTTGAATTTCTGTGTATATTTTGGTTAGGCGGTTGTAACAAGACAAGCCAAAGAGACAACTAGTCTGACCGAGCACTGCATGTTGCCCCGATTATGACCTCGACTCGCCCGTGTGTCTGAATTTATACGAAGCTGTATTCATTTGAAATGTTACGTTCAACCGTTTTACTGGCCGTTCTGAAAGAGGAGGCGGCCTTCGCAATTTGCACACACCAACGTTTTATGAATCCTGATAATATATTTAGGCATACTTTAAGCTATCTTTGGCGAAACTTTTTGTTAATGAAGATTATTCGTAGTCTCAACCGAATGTTCACAAGACGACCGAGTTTCCTTGGAGCGCAAACAAAAAATGATAGATAATCATTTACAGCATTCTTATTGAAGAAGTCAAATCTTCTATATATTTTTTTAATTACTTAGCCAGTAATTTAAACTGTAGAATAGATTGTGTTCTTGCCGTACACCGCCACAGGGGAACTCTTTGAAAACAATTCAGTTTTAAGCGGTGACGGCTGTTAGCGCGCAATCCGGCAAGCGCCCCAACGGGGAGCCTTTGTTTACCGCCGACATGCTTACAATGGTTCAGTGGTTTGACCGGACTATATTCTACCGGCGCGTGGCGGCAAGGGTCACATCATGGGGGGTGTAATAAGTCTTGGTGATTAGGCCAGCACGTTGGCGCGCCATCAGTGCGTAAACCCTGTTCACTAATTGGAAGATTAAGCTGATCTGCACTGTACATCTATAATGTAATGATGCTCCATACAAGACACTTCCTCTATATGATGTAATGATGCTCGATACAAGACACTACCTCTATATAATGTAATGATGCTCCATACAAGACACTATCTCTATATAATGTAATGATGCTCCATACAAGACACTATCTCTATATAATGTAATGATGCTCGATACAAAACACTATATTAACGTAATGCTGCTCCATACAAAACACTACCTCTACATGATGTAATGCTGCTCCATACAAGACGCTATCTCTATATAATGTAATGATGCCCCATACAAGACACTACCTCTATATGATGTAATGATGCTCCATACAAGGCACTACCTCTACATGATGTAATGATGCTCTACAAGACACTATCTCTATATAATGTAATGATGCTCCATACAAGACACTATCTCTATATAATGTAATGATGCTCGATACAAAACACTATCTATATTAATGTAATGATGCTCCATACAAGACACTACCTCTATATAATGTAATGATGCCCCATACAAGACACTATCTCTATATAATGTAACGATGCCCCATACAAGACACTACCTCTACATGATGTAATGATGCTCCATACAACACTATCTCTATATAATGTAATGATGCTCGATACAAAACACTATATTAATGCAAGGATGCTCCATACAAGACACTACCTCTATATGATGTAATGATGCTCCATACAAGACACTATCTCTATATTAACGTAATGCTGCTCCATACAAGACACTACCTCTATATGATGTAATGATGCTCCATACAAGACACTATCTCTATATAATATGATGCTCGATACAAAACACTATCTAAACACCTCAACAAAAGTAAGTTCCCCCCTAAACATTGGTTAATATTTTCTAAGATAGTTATGCGATTGTAACGAGATTTCTAACAGAGCATCAGTTTGACCAGCGCAACAATCAGAGAAAATGATTACTCTGCAGGTGGCGCTATGCCTGAATGCGCATGGATTCAATGCAAGACGGTCGCATTTCAAAAATTGCAAAACAGATTATCAAAGACAGATTTTATTCAATCATGAACAAATCCGAACAGGTGGAGCAAAGACAGTGCTATCCAATCACACGGTTTGACCAGAGCAGCAATCGGTGAAAAAGATTGCCATTTACGTGGTGCTATGCATGAATGAGCATGCATTGAATGCAAGTCGGTAGCATTTCCATAAATTGCAAAGCAGATTATCAAAGACAGATTTTATTCAATAACTAACAGATCCTAACCGCTAAGCAAAGACAGTGCTATCCAATCACACGGTTTGATCAGAGCAGCAATCAGTGGATATGAAAAACCCTGTAGGTGGCGCTATGCCTTAAGGCCTATCAGGCCTTGAGGGCCATTATGACCCTCTCCTACCAAACTTTCTCTCGTATCTCCGGAGCGACAACAAAATGAAAGCAGACTTTTTAGTTTGTCATATTGGGGTCAATTTGGACATATTTGCATACCCCCCGAACAGAGGATCATGGGTAAATCCAAGATGGCGGCCGTGTGAGACCAGAAAAGTGATGTTTTCATCATTTTTCTTCAAACGTTCTGCTTTTCCTCGCGGAAAAGTGTGTGAAAATGATTTTATTTCACATCGGACTATTATTTACTAATTTATCATGCAGTTTTTGCAAAGAAAATACATAAATAAAAAATTCGAAAAATCTGACCAAAAAAATCGACCAAAAATGCCTTTTTGAAAATGACGTCACTGTGACGTCATCAAATGTTTGCATCATGTTCTGGTAGAGCGTGACCCAAGGGTGTATTGTGGTAAGCTTCAGCATCCAATCTCCAGAGGTAAGAAAACTATTGGGGAAGGGGGGGGGGGGCAAATACGGTAGCCCCCAAGACCTGGACAGGTCCCAAATGTCCCAGTGATTTACCCGTGATTCTCTGCTCTGGGGGTATGCAATTACGTTCAAAATGACCCAAATATGACAAACTAAAAAGTCTGCTTTCATTTTGTTGTCGCTCCGGAGATAGGAGAGAAAGTTTGGTAGGAGAGGGCCATAATGGCCCTCCAGGTAGGAGAGGGCCATAATGGCCCTCCAGGAATGACAGGGTTAAGGCATAGCACCACCAACACGGTAATCATATTCATCGATTGCTGCTCTGGTCAAATCGTGTGATCGGATAGGATTGTCTTGCTCTACCGGTTAGGATTTGTTCATTTTTGAATAAGATCTGTCTTTAATAATCTGTTTTGCAATTTATGGAAATGCTACCATCTTGCATTCAATGTATGCTCATTCAGGCATGGCACCACGTACAGGGCAATCTTTTTCACCGATTGTTGCTCTAGTCAAACTGTGTGATTGGATATCACTGTCTTTGCTCTACCTGTTAGGATTTGTTCGTGATTGAACAAAATCTGTCTTTAATAATCTGTTTTGCAATTTTTGAAATGCGACCGTCTTGCATTGAATTCATGTTCATTCATGCATAGCACCACCTACATGGTAATCATTTTCACTGATTGTTGCACTGGTCAAACTAATGCTCTGTGAGAAATCTCGTTACAATCGCATAAATATCTTAGAAAATATTAACCAATGTTTAGGGGGGAACTTACTTTTGTTGAGGTGTTTATATTAACGTAATGCTGCTCCATACAAGACACTACCTCTATATAATGTAATGATGCTCCATACAAGACACTACCTCTATATGATGTAATGATGCTCCATACAAGACACTATCTCTATATAATATGATACTCGATACAAAACACTATCTATATTAACGTAATGCTGCTCCATACAAGACACTACCTCTATATAATGTAATGATGCTCCATACAAGACACTACCTCTATATAATGTAATGATGCTCCATACAAGACACTTTATTACGCCTCAGAGTAGTTTGTTTGATAGCCGACTGGTCAATTGCCATCCCATAAATAGTTCGTATTAGGTCAGCTACACACCACATACGAATAATCACGTGTTAACGTTACCATAGTGGAACGTGGAATTGACGTAGCCTGTTCTTCAAGGCAACGTCTCAAAGCCGACACGTAAGTAAACGAAGAGCTACGTCGTTTCAATGGCTTTGTGACGTTACGCCTCAGCATTTGCATTCAACCCAAAGACGTTGTGGGCATGCGCCACTCATAGAACCCGTTTCGTATTAGGTCAGGAAATGTGAATCAGTTGAAATTGTCTTACGAAAACAAACCGCATTTAATCGTTGTTGTTGTGGCTTTTTCGGCTTAAACAAAGGCTCTTCGGCTGACGGCTCGACCGATAAGAATTCCCCACACTGACCATGTAAATAGTTCGTATGCCCCCTCAAACAAACATCATAACTGATAATCTCTATATAATGTAATGATGCTCGATACAAAACACTACCACTATATGATGTAATGATGATCCATACAAGACACTATCTCTATAATGTACTGTTGCTCCATACAAGACACTACCACTATATAATGTAACGATGTTTCATACAAGACACTAGCACTATATGATGTAATGATGCTCCATACAAGACTACCTCTGTTATGTAATGATGCTCCATACAAGACACTACCACTATTATGTAATGATGCCCCATACAAGACACTATCTCTATATAATGGATGATGCTTCATACAAGACAGCATCTCTATATAACGTAATGATGATCCATACAAGACACTACATCTATAATGTAATGATGCTCCATACAAGACACTATCTTTATAATGTAATGACGCTCTACAAGACACTATTTCTATATTATGTAATGATGCTCCATACAAGACACTAGTTCTACATGATATAATGATGCTCTATACAAGACACTCTCTATATGATGAAATGATGCTCTACAAGACACTATCTCTACATGATATAATGATGCTCCATACAAGACACTATCTCTATATAATATAATGATGCTCCATACAAGACACTCTCTATATAATATAATGATGCTCCATACAAGACACTCTCTATATAATATAATGATGCTCCATACAAGACAGACACATTCATGTCCATATGAAATGCTGCCTAGCACTGAACTAAGCCTGGGATAGCATTGGTCAGAGATAGACTACCAATCAATGTCTTACTCTATTTCCAGAACCATATCAGTTACTGACACCAGAGTATGCAAGTCTGTACCTGGTAGGATGGAAGCAGTATGATAGAACACCTCACAACAATAACCTGAGCATAATTAAATAAGTCTAAAATAAGTTATCTCACTGTAAAACTTTATTCGATAGACTATAATTTCACAATAAGAACAATAAATGCAACTCTGTATCCAATAAAGTTAAAAACATGGCATTTGTCAACCAACATTCTTTCCTATTTTAACAACTAAGTTCGATAAATATTCATAAAAGTTTGAGTAGTTACATGGAAGTAGTGCTGGTTATGTAAAGATGAAAATATAATTTTTTTACTATTAACATGATAACAGAAGTGTCTTGGAGGAAATGGACAGGCCACACCATGCATGATTTAAAATTTATAGTGAAGAGGGTTTTTTTTAAATCATAAAATACAAATTTTTATAAAGACACAAATGAACCACTTCAATACAACACTTCAAACTATGTAAAGTTTAGATGTTAATATGGCCTGTATAAAACATGGATTTTAACCATAATACAGATTTATTGTTTTTGTGAAAATTAGAAGACTATTCACAGCTTGTGTGGCTTGAAGTGTCCTGTATGAAATAAAAAAAAAATTAATATTGACAGGAGAGAATTGCACGACAGACAGAATGGCAAGACATGTCCTGTGATATGTGCTGGAACCTTACTGATGGTTTATATTCTGTGGAATTGTTCATGTTTGTGGATGCATTGTTCAAATGAAGATTACTGTTCAGCCCAAGGAACAGAACTATCAATAATATGGACAGAAAATAAACTAACGGCACATCATAATCAGATGAAATAATCATTCAGCAAGTATATAATAAGCTTTAATTCAATGATATTCTATACAATATGCAAATCGCATGCATCCTAGTATTATATGTTGGTCTAAAGCTGATATATTCCTAAAAATACCTTTCAAGGAGAAAGAAGCATTTGAGAAAAGTTTGTGGTAAATGAAAGATCCGTCTTCCCAGTATCCAAAAATATACACTATTCTTTCTTTCTTTTTTTGATTTTTCAGCATTCAAACATCATCTTACTGTCATTCAAACATGCTGCCATTTTGGCCTGGCCAGTTGAAATGTGTGACATCACCGGACTTAAGAACTCTCTAATGTGAAGGTAAACATAAAACCCACTGCACAACTAGTAAATCCGGGTTAGACATTGGAAACTGGTGGAATACATCCTTCGGAAGCTGTGGAATCCTGATTTTCTTGGAACAGCCAAAAGTCACGCATTGTAGCATAATGGAAGAGTATTTCTGGGACAATAGGCATGCAATCACTGTCCAACTACAGCAATAAACAAATTATTAGTGATGCAGAGGCAAGCGCTTCAAATTTCAGAATTTTTCTGATTGGCTAAAATTAATGGCAGTACATGAACTTCTGAATTTGTGGACAATCTCCTAATTGTGATGTGTCTATATCGATTGGTCAACTAGAAAAAAAACCCAGAAAATATTTGTCTATGATTTTGGATACTGGGAAGATAGATCTTTCATTTGCAGTATGCCTTTAACAAATGTTTTCTTCTTTGAAATGAAAATGCGTAAAATGGAGATGCTATAAATTTATGCCATTAAGAGTTGATACTACTGAGAGAGGCGTATGGAACTGGTTAAAAGCAGAGGAATGGTTGAATAAATGAAACTGTCTACAATAAACACAGCAAGGAAGCAATCAGAGATTGCTCAATTGTATGCCCCCCCCCTTTAATCCGACACTGCCCCGCCATTGTTCTGTTCTGTATTGGTCTATGGAGGCCTAATTTGGATAATTATAAAAATTCTGTTTCAGTCACTTTTTTTCGGCATGCCTCGCATAATACGTATTCCAAGTATCGACCAACAAGTAATATACAATATTTTGATGCCAGATAGTCGCCAGGGCTTTCGCCAAATCCGAAAATGTGACCTGGTTATGAGACCTACATTCCTTGGGAGTATATTGTGGTGAAATTATGAAGTGATCAGTGAACTTTGAATTTTGCACCCAAATCACTCTTTTTGGAGCAATTTCATACTTCGGGACCTATGTGGTCTGCTTTGGAATGTAGAATAACAATTTTATAGCCATTTTCCCAGTCCAAATCGATTATGGACTGAGATCCAGCCTGAACAAAATAAATATATCCCATTCACTTAGGTTTGATGAACAAAGGGCCATAACTCTTGAAAATATACGCGAAACTTCACGCTGCACAACTATAGGGCACTGACCACATATCCTGCAAATTTCAAAATTGTCCATACAATATTAACCAAGATCCAGCCCGGACAAGTCCCAATTCACGGAGATTTCAGGAACAAAGGGCCATAACTCTTGAAAATATAAGTGAAATGGGGAGAAACTTTACGCTGCACAATTGTGGGGCACTGACCACATATCATGCAAATTTCATACTTGTCCATGCAACATTAACCAAGATCCAGCCCGGACAAGTCCCACTCACAGAGATTTCAGAAAAAGGGCCATAACTCTAAAATTATACTGGAACTCGAAAAAAACCTCTACGCTGCACAACTACGAGGCACTGGCCACATTCCATGCAAGTTTCAATCCTGTCCATCAAATAACCGAGATATCGCGCGGACAAGGACGTACAGACGGACGGACGGATGGACAGACGGACGGACAAAGCGATCGCTATACGCAGCATAATGAAGGTAACTCTTCACAATGCCATGATCTCAATATATTTGTGTTGTATTTTTTACATCCAGATTATTGAGACGATATGATGAAACATGGTTTGTCATGGTCTGAATTTGTGCCTTGGAGTAGAGCCGTCAAATTTATTAAGATTTTGATATTGGTCAACCTAATAGAGACTACGACTGGTATTAAAATCACTACTTAGCACATACTTGATACATAATGGAATATCATAAATACAAAAATGGAAATTTTGGGCAATAAATGCCCTATGATAGAAGAATACAATTAAATGATAAAATTGAAATTGGACATAATGAATGTGTGGAGTTATGGATGCAATGGGCAAGCAGTGTGGTATGTGGTTCTATCGTCCGGCCTCATATCCAGGAAACAGTTTAACGAGTGCTGACTTCAGGGCTTTGTTTACTGGCATGCTGTAGTCTTTACCCAGGTCTGCACGACAAGCAGGGCAGGTGTATACATCTGCCTTGAAAGATCTCTTCAAACAGTCCTGGGGAAATAGAATACAATGTATATCATTATTTACAGGAGTAGTTCTGTGAGGATAGTCAGTGCAATGTTCAAAGATTTAAAATGAAGAGCACAAAAATATCTGTATATTACCTCATGACATTGAGGGCCATTGAAATGTATGTTGTATTCTGATGAAGCTGTGATTCTCAGTGTGTTCTCATGAACAACTTTTATGGACCATTGTTAAGGCCACAATCAGTTTCCCACAATCTTGCCCTAAACACAAGTTGTCACAAAGTCTGTCTTATTGGTCCTACTTGTGCAGGACAGCCAAAGCTTTTTTATTATTACACATCTTCAAGTCTACCCACTGGGGCAATACTCACCTGACAGATATTGTGTTGACAGTCTGTGGTAATAGGTTTATACACCAACTCCTGGCAGCAAATACACAGAAACAGTTGTTCTACTTTATCAAAAAATGCCTGGAATAAAGAACAGGATAATGTTAAAAATATTTGTAAGTATATCTGTGAGATTCCAGTCAGGATTATTCCAGAAAAAACATGAAGCTGCGCTATCGAAACCCCTCGGCTCTGAACCCCAGCTATTATAATGTAAGGGTGTCTCTACCAATTGATTGGCTTGTGGGAAGAAATATTTACCCCTGGTATTGTAAGTGTACTTTCTTTGAAAAAAAAAAAAAGTTTTCCTCCCCTTAAATTAATTTGTTTCTGGAATAAATACATACACTATAGATATACGTTTGTCATATCTTGGTAAACATAACTAAAATTGCTGAAATATTAAACATTTATAAACAATGTTTCTATTTGTTACCAAATCAAACCTGCTTTAATTAAATGCCTAATCTCCATTAGGAAGAACAATACAAACTGTTAAAAACGGAAGTTAAAACCAAAAGTTATCTCCCCTAGAGGAGAGTTGTCCGCCCCTAGGGGAGCTCTCCCATTCATCCCAGTGGAGTTACTATAAAAGGCTCTGCTCATATCATTCCAATCCTCTTTCTCATTGTAACAAACCGAGACCTGTAGTGTGCAAGGCCGCGGAGTGAGGGGAAGGAAGGGAGGGACAATCAAATTAAAGCAGGTTTGATTTGGTAACAAATAGAAACATTGTTTATAAATGTTTAATATTTGATTCCCAAATCGTAAACCTGCTTTAATTAAATGCCTCAGTACCAACATATGGAGGTGGGAGCCTCGGCCTTGTTGTAGCTCCAATAGCAGGCTAAGTAACCGCTGGGATGACACAGACATGGGCATAAACATGAGACAATAATACTCAACAAGTGGAACCCCGGTCAGAGACGTAAAAGGGTAATTCATGGATTTGATACAGTAGTACTTATCTTGAGTGTCTCCATCCATGTAGCTGTGCTCGTGGTGTGGTACACAATTCTACCAAGCTGAAGGATACCCCGGGCCGCTTAGGCTACTAGAAGGTCTTCTTGGTAGGCACTGTATGTCCTGGGTGGGGCAATAGCCAGCAGTCCGTGCATACAGGGAGATACTTGGCTGGACCTTAAGAACGGGGAGAGCGTATACTGCCCGAAGCTTAGAGGGCGCCAAGCCACACCACTCTCAGTCCACAAGCCGTCTTATGTCAACTCTCCATACTTGGTCCTTGAAAGTTGAACAGGACTTGTAGGATGCATTGGAGTTGACAGCGCTTGCTCCCGGAGTCAACTCTACGCAATCGTCAACTCTCTGTACTTTAGTTCCTGTTGCTGACACTGCAGGCAACCTGAAACAGAAACATTAGTACTCACAAAGTGTCAGTTCTTTGTCTTGTGAGTTGAGCGTAGGTGACCCAGCTGAGATCATCTAGAAGAGAGTCAGTTTCAACCTGAAATGACACAAGCAAAACTGCAGTAAAGGCAAAGATTAAAAGTCAGAATTGTGTCAGGCCTAAAATGATGACTTGAGAGATGGCGACTGGCAAATTGACCTATTACTACTGAGTAGATAACATTTATATCCAATTATTTTTAAGATAACAGCCTCTCAGTAAGGTACAATTACTAGTGCTGGAAAAAGGTCAGCCTGTGCGAGATACGAACCCGCGTCCTCAGAGTTCGGTACCAAATTGCTAGCAGTAAATGCAAACGGCCCAGACCACTCGGCCATCTCAGCCTCTACCTAAAATGATCACAGGCATGACAATAAATCTCAACAAAAAGAACCCTGGTCGGTAATGCAGTGGGTAATTATGGAGTAGTAATAGAAGATACTTATCTTTTGAGCGTCTTCATCCATGTAGCTGTGATCGTGGTGTGGTACACAATTCTACCAAGCTGAAGGATACCCCGGGCCCCTTAGGCTACTAGAAGGTCTTCTTGGTAGGCACTGTATGTCCTGGGGGGCGATAGCCTACAAGCCCGTGCATACAGGGAGATACTTGGCAAGGACCTTAAGAACGGGGAGAGCGCTGCCCGAAGCTTAGAGGGCGCCAAGCCACACCATTCTCAGTCCACAATGCCGCCTTACGTCAACTCTCAATACTTGGTCCTTGAACAGGTCTTGTAGGATGCATTGGAGTTGACCGCGTTTGCTCCCTGAGTCAACTCTACGCAATCGTCAACTCTCTGTACTTTATTCCCTGTAGCTGACACTGGCAACCTGAAACAGAAACATTAGTACTCACAAAGTGTCAGTTCTTTGTCTTGTGAGTTGAGCGTAGGTGACCCAGCTGAGATCATCTAGAAGGAAGTCAGTTTCAACCTGAAATGACACAAGCAAAACTGCAGTTAAGGCAAAGATTAAAACTCACCATAGTGTCAGGCTTTGATTGATGACTTTAGAGTCCATGGCTGGCCAGCTGACTTATTTCTTCCTTCTTAGGTGATCATGTAGTATGTGGACATATGTTATGATTGGGAGATGATCCAGCAAGCTGGCTGACTTGCTGCGATGATGAAAAATGCCCCCCCCCCCCCTTATGAAATTACTTGATCACGTGCTGGGCAGCCATCAGCGGCCCAAGCGTGGTCACTCTATCTGATTGCACTGACATATCTCTCAGATAGAAATTGGTGAACGTGGCGTTTGCCGTCCAGGCACACGACTGGACAATGTCATGGAGGGACAAGTTCTTCCATAAAGGCCATGACGTAGCGATGGCACGAATCTCATGAGAAGAAGCAGTAGACAGTAGTGGGGGAGCGTCAATGGCCAATAGATAAGACCACTTAATGGTCTACTTCAACCACGCGGCAATGGTATTCTTAGTAATGTCACGCATTGCAGACGGGCGAAGGGACAGAAATAAGACGACGAGAGCCGCGAGCGGAATCGGTATGAGTGAGATAGTGGCGAATGGCTCGAACCGGGCATAACAAAAGGTCGTCTTCGAGGCCATGCACGAAGTCTGATAACGCAGGAATGGAGTACGAACGTTGAGCGCACGGACCTAAGCGAACAGACTCATTTTTGGCGATGAACTCCGGAATGGGTCGAAAGGAAATGCGAGACCAATCCGCCGTCCAGGTCATAGATGATCTCTCAAGAGCATGAAGTTCAGACACTCTAGACGCCAAAGCAAAAGCCGCCAGCAAAGCAGTCTAGTACGAAACAGCTTAAAGACAGGCGGACTGTAAAGGTTCAAAAGGCGGACGAAACCGAGCATACAGAACCACACCAATATCCCAATTCGGTAACAGCTGGCGAGTACGGCGAGACTGTAAGTGAAAGCCCGAAAGAGCGCAGAGATATTGTCGTTTAGACTAATGACGATGCCGGTAGGAAATGTAAAAACCCTAGCCCCAGCAGACCAGAACCCTTAAAAGGTGCTGAGTTAAACTTCATATCACGATAAAGGGCAAGGGCATCACATTCTCGGCATCAGGACGAATAAATCCACTGCAGAGACCGAACCCCAAAAACGAACGTAGTGAGTAAGGTCCCGCATAGAAATGAAAAGCCCTAAAGTTGATGACAGAACCATAATGCCAAAGTCTAACAAACTGGTCCAACGGTCTATACGGGAACGAAGTACTTGATGGAGAAAGTCGAAAAACTGTCCCCCAAAGTACACCGCGAAAAATATTGTGTTGTTTAAACACAATCCTGTGGTAAAATGGATTTCAACACAAAATGTTTGTGTGTTGAAATCAACATGGTTCTGTGTTAAACATATATCAACACAAAAACTGTGCTGAAATCAAAACCAATTACTGTTGAATCCAACACAAGTTTTGTTATTTTCCACACAATTCTGGAATCAAAATGGCTTGAACACAACTCTCTTCGTAGTGTAACGACGAAGCTAAGTAAACCTCGATGTGAAAGCCCCGAGAGGCATTGATACAAGGAGAAGGTTGACTCCAAACGGAAGGACTTCAACTCCCACCGACGACCGACGATGGAGAATCGAAGGAAATGCCGAAAACGAGGATCAATAGATATAAAATATGCATCTCGCAAACGAAGAAATGACATGAAGAACGGCGTTATGGCGTACCGGAACGTCTAACAGATGTACGAGAACGACGCACAAGTGTATGAGAACAACATGGCGGCGTAATGGAACGTCGACAAGGTGTAACAGAAAGACGTAACGTGAAAAATGGGATAAACGTTGTGTGTGAAAAACGACGTAATGATTTCCCCATTTGCATCAACATAATGTACATACATGCTCACAATGGAGCAGGATACAACCTTATAAAAGTACGAGAAAAACAACGTAACGGCGAGAAACGACGTACAGGTGTATGAGGACGAGACGACGTAATGGAACGTCGTTGAGGTGCGAAAACGAGAAAGGCGTTGCAAACAGTAACCCCGAATTCGATTGTAATTTTTTTTTTTTGAAATTAGAAACGCAGAAGAGATGAACACATTAAATGTTCCTAGCGTTAATCACAAACGTAACCTCAATGAGCTAAACGACATTATGGATCTTTGTGTCAGTGAACATGATTACTGTGTCAGTAAACATGATTACATTATGACATCTCCCGATGTAATTGGGCTCCTGTACATGACAATCAGTACTGGAGTTTATATGGAGAGAATATTAAACATTTATAAACAATGTTACTATTTATAACCAAAAGTAGTAACACCGCCGACATCCAGAACAAAGAGATTTCCAGGTAAACTAGAAAGATCCTCAAAGAATTTAAAATTCCCGAAGAGAGGAAATACATTTAAAGTCTCTCGCCGGCAGATAACCATAGAAGACTTCACGAATTTGCGTGTCATCCTTGCGCAGGGCTCAATACAAGAAGACCGCTCGATGAAATAGACTAATGCTGTCCCAGGCAGAAAAATGAGAAAACTTCAGGCTTGATCCTTGCCCGGCCAACAGACCAGGAGAAGATCAATAAACACTCCACGTGTCGTCGAACGAGAGTATTTCTAAGATTTCCCGGAGAAATACACTCACACTCACGCTAATAATTTTAAATTTTCTCAGAGAGAAGAAATAAAATTAATGCTCAACTCAATCTGAATTATAAGCGTAATTCAGTATACAGATGGGACCAACTTGGTGTGAAACATAAACAAAACACAATGTAAAATAACAGAAGTTTGTGTTTCAAAGAATAGCACACTTTCACAATAAACAAGGGTGAGTGAGTGAATAGGGTTTAATCACTCACGATAAACAAACACGTGATCTCTTTTGTTGTTCAACACACCCTAATTACATAAAGAGATTAGTAAAGAAGCTCATTAAAATGTAACAAAGCGTCGTAGTGAATAGGCTTGAGTTGTAGTTACGTAACACAAACGCAACAACAACGTAAGCATGAAAGGCAGATAAAACCTCTGTAAGTTCTCTCTTGATCACAGGATATCAAAATAAACATAATAATACTTGATATAGCAAGAGATTACATTTTGGTAGGACCAAAGAACTGAATGCATGAAAGTGAAACTACCAAAACTGCAAGTCCGAACAAAAGATACAACAACAAC
Organism: Hanleya hanleyi; assembly: GCA_036873755.1. Classification (NCBI taxonomy): domain Eukaryota; kingdom Metazoa; phylum Mollusca; class Polyplacophora; order Lepidopleurida; family Hanleyidae; genus Hanleya; species Hanleya hanleyi. Next base: position 25,236 of record JAVTVY010006667.1, on the reverse strand, counting down.
AACATGGAAATTGACGGACTGCTTATAAAGAATCGGATCTCCCCGGCGGGGAAAACGAACCTCCCGCGTCAGGCGAGGATACTATTCACAATACTACTTAAGATTTACACAAAAATTCAATGCATAAATTCGTGAATCAACGAAACAAAAACCTGTTCGTTTATCGTACAGATCACAATAGGCTCACATACTGACCGATAACAAAACGGGTCGCGAGAGCCCGCAAAAACCCACATCAAACACAGCGGGCCGAAACTCATTGTTTGTGTGGAGACGCGATATTGAATACACACTGACTACCATCACGCAGGACTGTGTTATTAGTTGAGCATGAGATTTCATATTGACTTTTAGAAAATATCGTCGGACGATAATTTCAAGATACAGAAAAATCATGGCTAAAATTTTGAAATCTCCGACAAGAGCAAATTAAATTAGCGACGTAGGTCCGAAGACACTAAACACGTGGCTGACGGTAAAACAAACCGTGTGAGGTGTAAGCGAGTCCAAAAATTGCGCCGACAAAATTTTGAAACAACCGAGATAGAAATGTCAGACAAAACTATCCCAGAAATATTATTTATTTAATCGCAATAGAACCACTGACAAAAGTGACATAGGCGAGAAAACATGCGGCGAGGTAGCATTCTTTTGTCCGAAGGAGACAATGGACCGCTCAGGGAAAAACCGACCTGGATCTGGAGGCCTTTGTTGGCCTGAACAATGGAACCGGTTTTACAGGGACTCGAGATAAAGGAATACCGGTGGAGGTCAGACTGTCTAGAAATTGAATATTAACTACCTGTAGGAACAGGCCCCACTGGGAAGAAATATTTACAGACGTCGAAGAAACCGGACTTTGAAATCTAAGCGTACAAATTTCTAAACCGACACCGCCGAGATCCTTGATGGATTTCATGTCATACACAAGCGCAATTTCTAAAAGCCGACTATCGTTCCGATAGAGCGGGATCGTCAGAGGCACGCAATAAATGAGCACGTCGGACCTGGGCATAATTCCTCCAGGCAGACGAATCCCATGACACACGCACACGTGGCTTTGCGATACGCACAAATCTTTACAAGCAAACAAACCGTGTGGGAGTCCAAACGGGACAAAACTTGCCCACACGTACGACGAGAATTAGAATTCGGAATAGAAACCTCAGACATAACTAGTGTAAGAAGAATTTCCGAAAAGAAAAACACAAGTCAATCTTGATAAAGGATATAACCGGCGGTTACAACAACACAGCTGTATTGAATTAACACTTCCTTGATGTGCACTGGTCGAGTACAAACAGGAGAAAGAGGATAGGAATGATATGAGCAGAGCCTTTTATAGTAACTCCACTGGGATGAATGGGAGAGCTCCCCTAGGGGCGGACAACTCTCCTCTAGGGGAGATAACTTTTGGTTTTAACTTCCGTTTTTACGGTTTGTATTGTTCTTCCTAATGGAGATTAGGCATTTAATTAAAGCAGGTTTACGATTAGGGAATCAAATCTGATCTTTTTATCGGTCTATCTCTCTGTGTTATCTGTGTAATCTTTGTGGTATGTCGCTGGCCCCTAAAGTATTCATGAATCCGCCTGATAATATCAGTTAAACGGCGAGCTCTCTTGTGTTGGAGGTACGATTATCACCGTATGAATATGCATGATTATGAGACATGCGCAGTCATGTACTTCGCTCTATCGCTCTATCGCCATCGCTCTATCGCTCTATCGCCATCGCTCTATCGCTCTATCGCCATAGCTCTATCGCTCTATCGCCATCGCTCTATCGCTCTATCGCCATATCGCTCTATCGCTCTATCGCCATCGCTCTATCGCTCTATCGCCATAGCTCTATCGCTCTATCGCCATCGCTCTATCGCTCTATCGCCATCGCTCTATCGCTCTATCGCCATCGCTCTATCGCTCTATCGCCATCGCTCTATCGCTCCAGCGCTCTGTTTTTTGACGTACGATGGCCCCTCTCGGCCATCATATGGCCCTTCTCTTCTCTTCGCGTAATAAAGGGCGGCCTGGTTGCTGGCCCTTTTCCCCACACGATAACTGTAACTACGACCCGGTCGCGACCCTCTGCGATCCGGTCGCGACCTTCTGCGACCCGGTCGCGACCCTATGCGACCCGTCACGGTGGTGACACTCAAACAATACAACATCCTCTGTTGTTGGAGCCCGTACCACGGCAGTGGTTGCTCTTAATCGTCTTGTTCCGTCGTTGAAACGTTACGACTGTAACGCTGACTCAATATATAACACCCCAGTCATTGGAGCCCCTCCACGGATGTGGCAGCCCGTACGTATTCTTCACCTTCAGTCGTCGGAGCCCGACCCTAACGATGTCGGCTCACCAGTCTGCTTCACCCTCACAGGTAAGTATAGCACGGCGTCTCAACCCTACGGCTGCTGCGACCCGTCAATGGACAAGACCCGTTGATGCACGACTTCACGACGACCCTTCAGGTAAGAACCGCGTCCTCCTCGTCCTCTATAACCGTCACGACATTTACTTGGGTATATATTGTGTTATCATCGCGTCTGCGACCATTGTAACCACGTTAATATCTGTGAAACGATGGTCGCGACCCTCTGCTACCCGGTCGCGACTCTTTACAACCAGGTCGCGACCTTTTTACGACCCGGTCGCGACCCTCACAGATTTCACGATTTATTGACGTAAGTTCGTTTCTGCTGTGCCCCGTCTTCTAGTACCGTCTGCGATCGTTGTAGTATCTTCAGCGCCCGGAAAGCGATTATACGACCGTCTGCGACCCGGTCGCGACCCTCTGCGACCCTCACAGGCTGCACGATTTGTTGGTTCATTTCGGTAGGAGAGATTGGCCCTAGTATTTCTGTACGTATAGTGTATTTTTCTATAATCTGATGGTGGGGAGAATCCCTTACTAACGTCGAATACCGCTTCACGACCGATGACACTGGTGGCTGAATTAAACTGACCACGCCCACAGCACGGGCTGGTCAGTAAAACAGTGCCAATGCCATATCGACCCAATTTCCTATTCTATACTGATATTAGAACACAATTACCACACAGTGCCACTGTCAGGTTACAGTATTGAAAAATATAGCCCCAGATTATCATAAACACGTCAGTCGGTTTCCCACTTTGTCGTGTTCCTTATACTTCTAGTACAACGCAACAACACTGTTCCACACGGAAAACGCAAGCCGGCAAATTTACTTGAATGTGCAGTGTATTACAGAGGTTGTACTAGCTAAGAGATCTACAATCTTTTAGACTCCCAAGCCGAAATAACTAACTTTACGACCCGGTCGCAAAGTGCGCCAAAATAATATAGCACAGTTCGTACCTTGTGTGCTTTCGGAAGACGTACTTTTCTCCTTCTCTCTCGTTCAAAATGTCTGCGGCTCTTATATAACCTGTACACTCTCCGCACCTCGGATAGTCCATTCCCCACGAACGGAGACGTTTCGCCCGCTATGAAAGATCATCTCTCATAGCGAAATTCCAGTTCTCTGCCAATAAACTGGAACAGCTTTCCATTATAGAACCCATACAGAATATACCACGTTACTGTCACTTTTTATCCTGCTCGGGTAAGCGAACTATAAAGGGAACTCCATTCTCGTACGCTGGCCTGCATCTCATTTTACGATACAATTACAGGGGTTCTCCCATTCTTTAGCAGGATCTCGGTGAATAGACAGGCTGCGCTCTGCAAACGCTCAACCGTCACACTGCCCCCGCCTTTCGAGATCATGACGTCCTCGTCATGGTTGTTCCCCTTCCAAAGTCACAGTGTAGGCTTTACAGTTCGAGTTGTACAGTTCAAGTTGACACCAATGAAATTCCTCGCCAATTACGGGTCATTAGGGCCGACGAAATCACATAGGCGGCCACCCTCCGGCGGTCTGGCCGTCCCACCAAGACATTAGTTCCAGTGCTTCCCGCTCCAGTTCATTACGGATGGGTGCACATAAGGGGGTTCTTTCCTTAGTCTTCACGAACCCTTGCCCATTCCGGTACACTGGAGAATTACACGGAATTAGCAGAGCCGCCCCACGACATTAGGTCATCCAGGTTGGGGGAATGGTAGCGTTCCCACACCTTTGTCAATCAGAGGGCTCGGGCCTCTCCTGAATTCTCTCCTCATGCCACTTGGACTTCTGATGACCATCGCTGCGGTACCTCCTTGACTTTTCAGCCCTTCTGGTCATGCTGTTGGTTCCTGCTTTGCGGGGCATGAGCTGGGAAACCAACACGTAATCGTGGAACCGCTGAGGTCTGGCCACTCTCCGACCGCGGGTCGTCGTGTGACTGGGGGCTGCCTTACCCGCGGCCACGTCCTCATGCGCGTCTTCGAGCTCGCGGCTCCAACTCGAATTCAGCCTGCCGGCTCGTCTGTGGCTCGTCCATGGGTGGTTGCACTGCGACCGGGTGGGTCAGGGCGGTGAGCCCCTCGTCGGCCGGTTCCGCCACCTGCTGGTCGCTGCCGCCGTCACTGCCACTCTCTGACGCTGTATCATCATCCTCCGTCCCCGACCTTGTGTAACACGGTTTGATCCGGTCGACGTGTACGACCTGTCGCTTCACGTCGTCACTCCGGACAATGCCGCCTCCACCACAAATGGTCCTAGCCACCTATCAAGAAGCTTCCAAATCTGCCCTGGTTGGGCCACCACGGTATGCAGATATACTTGGTCACCGGGGCTGAATCGCTGGGCCTTTGCCTTGAGGTTGTACAGGCGTTTCTGCCGTCTCCGGGCCTTTCCACTATTTTCCCTCGCATCCTCATGGACGTCGGCTAAGTGGTCGTGAAGGTCCTCGACCCACGGCACTGGCTCCGTTTTCTCATTCGGAGGAGCCCCAACAGTCAGGTGAGCTGGCAAGGTCATCATATTCGGCGTATAACCGTTGTCTCGTGTGCTACTGCACGGTAAGCCATCAGTGTCAGTGGAATCTGTACGTTCCAATCGTCTGGGTGCGGGTTGCACTGGCATGAAGCATCTGACCCAAGGTCCTGTTGAACCTTTCAACTTGGCCGTTAGACTGCGGGGATGGTACGCCGTCGTCCGAGTTTTCTTCATGCCGAGGATCCGACACATCCCCTCAAACACTTTGCTCTCAAAGTTCCGCCCCTGATCCGAGTGTATCAGGGAGGGAACACCGAACCGGCTGACGTACAAGTCGATAACAGCCTGAGCCACCGTCTCTGCTTCCTGGTCTGGAAGCGCGGCAGCCTCCACCCACTTCGTGAAATAATCACAGACGATCACTATGTGCAGATTTCCTCTCGTCGTCAGGGAAAGAGGGCCCATCAGGTCCACGGCAATACGCTCTCCGGGCATCCCATCATCATCCCGCGGTGCTGATCTCGACTACAAGTGTCGCAGCTTCGACACCACTGTCGAACGTCTCGCAGCAGGCCAACCCAGGTATGCACTTGTCGCACCTTCTTGAGAGTCTTGAAAATTACAACACATATGAGACACCGAGGTGTCCTCCAGTCGGGCTGTCATGACACTCCTTGATTATCCTCTTGTGGCGGGCCCTCGGGACTACCAGTAACTTGTCCTTCTCCCGGCCTCGCACGTCATACCAACGTCGCACTAGGAGGTCTCCTTCCATGGCCAAGGTGTCGTACGCTCCCCACAGGGCTTTCGTTACGCCGCTGTGTTGACAGACAAGTCCCCACCGAGGTCTGGTACCAGCCATCACCCTCTCAATCACGGGTAGTAGCTTGGGGCCTGCAACTTGGGCCACTGCAAAGTTATGGTTAGGGGAAGTTACGGTCACAACTCTCGCTACCGCAGTCTCTCCGTCTTCGGTCTCCGAGGAACGACCACACTGCTTACACGGACGTCTGCTCATCGCATCAGCGTTCTGATGCTTGCGGCCAGGACGATGCACGATGTCAAATTGATATGTCGACAGAGCTTGAATCCATCTTGCGAGTTGGCCCTCCGGCTCTTTGAATTTCATGAGCCACCTCAAGGACCCGTGGTCGGTGCGCAGTAGAAACTTCTTCCCGTAGAGGTAATGTCGGAACGACTTGACGAAGTGAACCACCAAAAGAAGTTCGCGCCTGGTCACGCAATATGCTTTCTCAGCCTTGGTGAGTACCCTGCTGCCGTAGGCCACCACTCTCTCCTGTCCGTCGATCTCCTGCGATAACACGGCCCAGCCGATGGCATCCGTGTCCAGGATAAACGGCTTAGCCATGTCGGGCATGGCCAGGATAGGCGCCGCTATCATCTTCCCCTTCAGGATCTCAAATGCGATCTGACAAGCGTCGGTCCACACAAAGCTCTTCTCCTTCCGGGTAAGTTGATGCAGGGGCGCGGCCACGGTCGCAAAATCTTTGACGAACCTTCGATAATAACTACATAGTCCGAGGAAACTCCGTATTCTCCGGCTCCGTCTCGATACCAGCGCCGGACACGACGTGTCTCAGGTAGGTGACTTTCCGGGTGCAACTGACATACTTGGAGCGTTTCAACTTAAGCCCGTTAAGTTCTAGTACAACTCCCAAGTTAGCAAGCATCTCCGTCAATACCGCTTCCATCATGCGTTCAAAGGTTCCCGGGGCATTGCAAAGCCCAAACGGATTAACGCGGAACTGGTAAAGGCCTTTCCTGTACGGCACTTTGGATAGTTATTTAGCGATACATATCGCATGCTGATAGCAAAATACGAACATAGCGTGCAGGATCTATGGCGCTACGTTTCGTAACTTGTGTCTAATTCCGCTTAACCCGGGGCTAGGGGCCGTATGAACCCATGTACTTCAAGATCCTCATGGTACTCATATGAACAGTCACAATCAAAGCGTGACTGAGATACATCATTCTTAGATGACGACTTTACAACGAATATTATGGATTAAGAATACTGATCAGCGATACGGATTTGATATTTTTGGAACATCATGATGTCTTGCCGGCATCATTGAAAACTGTTGACCGCTTCTCTCTTGCAGGAAACAAGCCTATGTTTATGTATACTATGATTGTCTTTTTGAATTTGGTGCTAATACTGTTATATGGAATATGGAATAGGTCTTTGGATTATGGACGCGGATATTCTCTAATGGACGACGGCTGGATTATGAATGACGGACTAGACGCTTGTAATTGTTATCGATGTCTACTTGCGCTGATACAAGTCGGAGGTCACATGTCCTCGACAACGGATTTTGCAATAACTTCATCAGATATGGATATTTTGAAAATTATTACAAAGAGCACATGTTTGGTAATTCTACATTGCTGTTGAAAAGCGAGAGGAAATGTTTTTGTCAAAAGTAAGATCTTGTATATTAGCTAACACAAAAAACTACAAACTTGACAACCATGTTAAGAATATCTTATTCGAATATAAAAAATAGCATACTGTTGCATCAAAATAGCTCTTATTATATGAACCATAGGGGAGATTTCACAATAAGCTAGTTCAGTTCTCCATCAAATCGAAAAATGATATTTGTAACTTCAATAATATAAAACTAGCTCTTTATCACGTAGGCATACATGTGTAGCCGAGTGTCATATGGTGTTAGTGAGGAATGGACGTGAAGTCGAGTGTCAAAAACGGTGTTAGGGAGGAATGTACGTGAAGTCGAGTGTCAAAGCAGGGTTAGGGGGAGTTGTATGTGAAGAGGAGTGTCAAAGCGGTGTTAGGGAGGACTGTACCTGAAGTCGAGTGTCAAAGCGGGTTTAGGACTTAGGGTTAGGTAACTTTCATAACTATCATGTTCAGGTTCGTTTCAGCTATAAAAAAAATTATTTCTCCACCAAAGTTTACCTGTAGTGGTTTGTCAAATCGGGGTTAGGGAGGAATTTACGTGAAGTCGAGTGTCAAAGCGGTGTTAGGGAGGAATGTATATGAAGTTGACTGTCAACGTGGTGTTCGGGATGAATGTATGGGAAGTTGAGTGTCAAAGAGGTGTTAGGGAGGAATGTATGTGAAGTCGAGTGTCAAAGCGATGTTAGAAAGGAATGTACGTGAATGCGAGTGTCAAAGCAATGTTAGGGAGGAATGATCATGAAGTCTAGTGTCAAAGCGGTGTTAGGGAGGAATGTATATGAAGTGGACTGTCAACGTGGTGTTAGGGATGAATGTACGGGAAGTTGAGTGTCAAAACGGTGTTAGGGAGGAATGTATGTGAAGTCGAGTGTCAAAGCGATGTTAGGAAGGAATGTATGTGAATGCGAGGGTCAAAGCAGGTTTAGGGGGAATGATCGTGAAGTCGAGTGTCAAAGCCCTGTTAGGGGGGAATGTATGTGAAGTCCAGTGTCAAAACGGTGTAGGGAGGAGTACGCGAACTCAAGTGTCAAACCGGTGTTAGGGAGGAATGTACGTGAAGTAGTGTATCAAAATCAAACATTTATAAACAATGTTTCTATTTGTTACCAAATCAAACCTGCTTCAATTCATGCCAATTAATCTCCGTCAGGAAGATGATACAACGTAGAAAACGGAAGTTAAAACTAAAAGTTAGCTCCCCTAGCGGAGAGTTGTCCGCCCCTAGGAGAGCTCTCCCATCTATCCCAGCGGCATTACTATAAAGGCTCTGCTCAAATCATTCTAGTCCTCTTTCTCATTGTAATTACCGAGACCTGTAGTGTTTAAGGCCGGCATGAGGGGACGGAGGGAGGGTCAATCAAATTGAAGCAGGTTTGATTTGGTAACAAATAGAAACATTGTTTATAAATGTTTGATATTTGATTCCCAAATCGTAAACCTGCTTCAATTCATGCCACAGTACCAACATATGGAGGCGGGAATCTCGGCCTTGTGGTAACTCCCATAGCAGGCTAGTAATCGCTGGAACGACACAGACATGGGTATAAATCTGAGACATTAATACTCCACAAGATAGCCCTGGTCACAGACGTAAAGGGTAATTCAAGGAGTTGATACAGTAGTGTTTTACTTATCTGAGTGTCTCCATCCATGTAGCTGTGCTCGTGGTGTGGTACACATTTCCACCAAGTTGTAGGATACCCGGGCACGATAGGCAACAAGAAGGTCCCCTTGGTAGGCACTGTATGTCGTGGGGGGGGAATCAGCCACAAGCCCTTGCATACAGGGAGATCCTTGGTCCGACCATTAAGTACGGGGAGAGCGTATACTACCCGAAGCTTAGAGGGTAACCAAGTCCACACCACTCTCAGTCCGCAAGCCTCTTCAGGTCAACTCACCATACTTGGAGAGATGAAGGATGCGTTGGAATTGACCGTGCTTGCTCTCTGGGTCAGGCTGCGCAATCGTCAACTCTCTGTACTGTCATCACTACTGTTGACACTAGGACTGGAACAGGTGTCTTTTGAGTTGAAACGCAGGTGACCCAGCTGAGACATCTAGAAGGAAGTCAGTTACTGAAAGACACAAACAAACCGCAGTTAAGGCAAAGTTTAAAACTCACCATAGTGTCAGGCCTTTATATTGATGAAATGAGCATCCCTGGCCGGCCATCTGACTTATTTCTTCCTTCTAGCATATGTTACGAATGGGAGATGAGATGAGATGATACAGCAAGTTGTCTGATTTGCTGTGGTGATCCAAAATGCCGCCCCCCCCCCTTTTTTGAAATTTTACTTGACCACGTGTTGGGCGGCTACCAGAGGCCCAAGCGTGGTCACACTATCTGATTGGACTGACATATCTCTCAGATAGAAATTGGTGAACGTGGAGTTCGCCGTCCAGGCACAAGACTGGACAATGTCATGGAGGGACAAGTTCTTCCATAAAGGCCATGACGTAGCTATGGCTCGAATCTCATGTGAAGAAGCGGTAGACAACAGCGGAGGGGCGTCAATGGCCAGTTGATAAGACCACTTAATGGTTTTCTTCAGCCATGCGGCAATGGTATTTTTTGTAATGTCACGCCTTGCAGACGGGCGAAGAGACAGAAATAACAGGCGCCGAGAGCCGCGAACGGAATCGGTACGAGTAAGATAGTGGCGAATGGCTCGAACGGGACATAGCAGAAGATCGTCCTCGAGGCCATGTACAAAGTCTGATAACGCAGGAATGGAGTACGAACGTTGAGCGCACGGACCTGAACGAACAGACTCATTTTTGGCGATAAATTCAGGAATGGGCCGAAAAGAAATGGAAGACCAATCCGCTGTCCAGGTCATAGAAGATCTTTCAAGAGCATGAAGTTCAGACACTCTGGACGCCAAAGCAAACGCCGCCAAGAAGGCCGTCTTATAAGACACAGCTTTTATAGACGCGGACTCTAAGGGTTCAAAGGGTGGTTGAATCAGAGCACACAGAACCACGCCGATATCCCATTTCGGTAACAGTTGGCGAGTACGACGCGACTGTAATGCGAAGGCGCGAATTAGCGCAGAGATATTATCATTAAGGCTAATGTCAGTACCCGAAGTAAGCCGTAACACCCTAGCCAGAGCAGATCGATACCCTTCAATGGTGCTGATTTGAAACTTCTTATCACGGTGAAGGTGAAGGAGGAAGTCAGCTACTAGGGAAACAGAGGCAGAGTCGGGATCGGCATCATGTTCTCGGCACCAGGAGACGAAATAGGCCCATTTCGCCTGATAGAGCTGCGATGTGGAGGATCGGTTGGCTGAAACCATCGTCCGTGCAACCTCTGCTGAAAATCCTTGGAGTGAGAGTGCATTCTGGATAGTCTGCAGACGTGTAGGTTGAGCCACCGCGGGTTGTGATGGAGAATCCCGTGCGGTTGACATAACAGGCTGGGCCAAACTGGGAGACAACGTGGTGGAGCAGTGAGGAGCGGGACCAGAATCGGGAACCACTGTCGACGAGGCCACCACGGCACTACGAGCAGAATGATGCAGTCGTGTCGAGAAATCTTTTGAAGAACTTCCAGAATCAGGGCCATCGGTGGGTAGGCATAAGCTAGGAAGTTGTCCCAGTTGATAGACAGAGCGTCGATGGCGAAGGCTTGAGGATCCAGAATTGGACTGACAAACAGGGCTAGCTGGGCGTTGTTCCTCGTCGCAAACAGATCGATCAAAGGTGATTCCCAAATGCTGCAAATCTGCCGGAACACCTCCCGATGAAGTTGCCACTCTGTCTGAAGAACGGTGTCTGGCCGGGACAGGCTGTCCGCTAAGACATTGAGACGACCGGGAACATGGCGAGCATGGATATAACAATGATGAAGGCGAGCCCAGTCGTACAGATCCCACACCAGACGAAACGTTGATAGCGATCGGGTGGTACCCATCTTGTTGATGTGGGCAATGACCGTGGAGTTGTCCGTCGCGATGAGAAGAGACGAGTTCGTGAGACGTTGACTCCAATGTTGAACCGCTAGGATGACTGCCTTCATCTCCAGAAGGTTGATGTGAAGTCTGGCATCCAATGTTGACCATCTGCCGGACACTTCCAAGTCGTCCAGATGGGCTCCCCAGCCGGTCTCCGAAGCATCGGTGTAAAGATGGTGAACCGGAACCGGAAAACGGAATGGTACTCCCTGCATGACGTTGTGGCGAGAGAGCCACCAAATCAGATGTGGATGTAGAGACGTCAATACCGGCACCGCAGGATTTAGGGAGGGCGTCTGTAGGAAAGGAAACAGATGATACTGTAGAGGCCGAACTTGGAGTCGGCCGTAATGAGTAAGGCCCTGTGTGGAAGTAAGCAAACCCACCAGACTTTGCCACCGCTGCCGTGTCTGTGACGTTGATGACAAAAACTTTCGAACCAGCAGTTGAATTTTGTCCCAACGATCCTCCGGAGGGTACACCAGTTGTAACCGAGTATCGAATATCGCTCCAATGTATCGGCGCACCTGCGCCGGGACTAACTCTGACTTGAGAGGATGAGGGATGAAACCTAGGTGCCGTAACACCAGTAGCGTGAACCGGACCTGGGCGTTGAGGAGAGACTCGTCCGCCGCCCACAGGAGTATGTCGTCGATATAGACCTCGATTTGAATCCCTCGTAAGTGAAGAAAGGCCATAACCGGTGTAGTGATCCGGGTAAACAACCAAGGGGCGATGTTGACACCGAAAGGAAGAACCTGCCATTCGAAGCGGCGATCGTTGATCATGAAGCGTAGGTAACGGCGATGACGTGGATGAATTGGTATATGAAGATACGCGTCCTGGAGATCGACTGAGGCCAACCAATCCTGGAGATGTACGCGGGCCCGAATCGATGACACAGAAGGCATCTTGAAATGAGGTGGAGTGATGAGATGAAGCTTGTTCAAAACCTTTAGGTCGATCACCATTCGCATCTGGTCTGAGTCCTTCTTTGGTACCAGAAACACGTGGCTGTAAAAACCTACACTGTCTTCGGTCCGTGGTAATTCCCTTACTGCTCCCTTGTCGATGAGCGTGGTGACCGAAGATAGCAGCGTCTGTAAGTGACCTGCAGGAACTGGCAGACGAGAGGAACGAGGCCAAGCGATGAGTTTGGGGAGTGACTGAAAATTGAAAAGGAAGCCCTCCTTTAAAACTCTTATAATCCAGGAGTCGTCGGTGATGAGCCACCAATTCTCGTAGAAGACTTGTAGACGCCCGCCCACAACCTGATGAGTAAATGAGCGGAAAGCAGGAAGTTGAAAATCTTCGGCTTGAACAGGAACGGGAATGGAATAGTCATTTGTTGGAATGTCCACTTCGTTTGGAAGATTTTCCACGAAAGGAACGGCGACCACGGCCTCGTGGAGGTTTGTCAATACCACGAAAATTACTCCGAGGGGCCCCCTCCTGTTGGGTGGTAGTGGTAGAGGAAGTACGACCTCGTCTCGATTTACGATCCGCGGCGACGCCCGGACGACGAGCTACAGAAGCAATCAAGCGAGATGTCCGTTCTTCACGAACCGAGGGCATAACAGACTCAATAGCATTGTTGAAAATGAACTTGGATGCCAATGGTTGATGAAGCAATTGATCCTTAACCAAATAAGGGACATCCGGTTTGACCACCTTAAGTAAGGAATCCCGTTGCGCTTGAACAAGTGAAACATAAGAATACGAACCAGCTTCGATGACTCGACGGTTAGTGTGAACGAGCGTGTCCATAAAACCACGCAAATAAGCCACGCGACCCGGAGATAAATAAGCCGACCCATCGTCTCGAAGTGATGTAGGATCTAAAGCAATTCGAGAAGCCGCTAACAGAAACCAATCTGCGGTAGATGAAGCACGTTGTATTTCTTGCAACATTTCCAAATTATTCTCCATAACTTTGGGAGGGACCGATAAAGGAGCCAACCTAGCCACCTTAGAAATGTGACTCCAATCCCGATCTCGTTTGGGTGGTTTTTCGGGCAACACGTTATCATGAATGTCAAAATGAAAACGAAAACGAGGTTTGCGCAACTTCTTGTCGTCCTCTAATTGTCGGTCAAACTTCACTAAATCATCCTTCCAGGCTGGTGACGGCGCACACGAAGGACGAGATGCAGACGTCGAAGACGTAAAGGCCGATGAAGCCGCCGTCCGACCTTCTATACGTGACGGCGGAACAATCGAAGCACGCGGCATATCCGGTAGCAACGATAAAAGCGCATCCATTTTATCTGAAAAATCCATCTTTGGCGCAAGTTCCGGTTTTTCTTTTGAAGAGGCGGAATCGTCAGAATCATCATCTGAACTCGACGAAACCGGCATAGACGGACGAGAGATATGACTTCGGCGAGAAGTAGGCATATCGTGGACGACCGCATGATCAAGAAACGGAGTCTGCGATAGATGAACGTGGCGATCTAGATCAGAAGGCGATACCGAAAGCCGTGGCAAACGGCGTGGAGACGCAGGAGAATGTAGAATTGAAGTACGAGAACGGCGAATCGAAGAACGGGGAAGCCGAAATGTAGTACTAGAATCACCCGGTGGACGAGAACTACGAACCGGAGAACGAGATCGTCGTACAGGAGAATGAGAACGACGCACATGTGAATACAAACGATGTGGTGTAATGGCACGTCGCGGTGAAACAACAACCCGAACCGGGGAACGAGAATGTGAACGGCTTTGTGGTGTACGTGAGCGTCGAGTAGAAGCATGGTACCGACGATGTGAAGAATCAGCATTCGTAATAGTCGGAGACCCCAAGTCAGCAATTTGAACACTCAAAGGTAGGTCCGAACGACCCACCATAGAACGAGAAACGGATTTAGAACTGCGTTTTGATTTAACCCGCAAAGGAGAAACCGACACACGACGACGTTTATTTCGTTTAGAGGTAACGGAGTGTGATAAACCAATAGACAATGGAGAGGTCGAGATAATATGCGACCCCACTGCATTCTTTTGTCCGACGAGAACAATGGACGGCTCAGGCACGGTAGGTTTGGGGCGAGAAGTCTTTGTTGAACTAGACAAAGGAACCGGTTTGGCTGCAACTCCAGACATTGCCATACCTGTACACGCTAAGCTGTCTAAAATTTGTGATTTATCTAGACGTAGAACTGTCCCGCTTGGTGGTATATTAACAGAAGCGGGCGAGGTCTGATTACTAAGACCATGGGAAACATTTAATACAATTCCAACGATATCTTCGTTAGTTTTCATGTCATTTACAAGAGCAATTTCCAACAGGCGTCTGTCGACTTCCGAAAGAGACGGGTCGTCAGACGCCTGCAAAAGGTAAGCCCGTCTAGCTTGGGCATAATTCTTCCAAGCTAACGGGTCCCATAATACACACTCGGCGCAAGTACTACGCCGATAACACAACTCTTTACAAGTAAAACAAACCGTGTGGGCGTCCAAACTGGACCAAAATTGCCCACACGAACTACATGCATTAGAAATCGGAATCTCAGACATAGCTAATCACCTAATGAAAGAATTTCCGACAATAATGAAAGAATTTCCGACAAGAAAGAAACACAAGTCAAACTGATAAGGATACTGCGGGTCGTTACAAACAACAACAACCCAGGTTGTATAAACACTTCCTTGATGTGCACTGGCCGAGGTACAACAGAGAAAAGAGGACTAGAATGATTTGAGCAGAGCCTTTATAGTAATGCCGCTGGGATAGATGGGAGAGCTCTCCTAGGGGCGGACAACTCTCCGCTAGTGGAGCTAACTTTTAGTTTTAACTTCCGTTTTCTACGTTGTATCATCTTCCTGACGGAGATTAATTGGCATGAATTGAAGCAGGTTTACGATTTGGGAATCAAATGTAGACATTTACAGAACACTTCACTTGCACAAACCCAAGTAGTCAAGAAAATAATTTCTTTTGAGCTTAATATAATTTATTCTTATTCATGGAATTTATTCATTTATTAAGACAGTTGTCTCCGAATTATACTCCAAATTTGGTGATGATTTATGTTTATCATGTTTCAACAAAGTGACAGTATTATTTTTTATTTCGACATCCCTTGTTCATTGACAAGAATGGCTGCTTACTTCGTGGACTTGTATTTGGTTTCAATCGCCTGTGATATAAGGGTCTCCTTGTCCAAGTACACCTGACGTATGGAGCTTCTCAGGTCTGACCATAGCTTCTCCACATCTTTACCTACAAATATACAAGGCAATACTGATCTGTCCTCTGGGCTACCGTGTCAGTTTTTAAAATCTGAAATCAGTTTACAGTTACCCTACCAGCAACTATCAAAATATGCCACTTTAGCAAAATTACTGAAATTGGTGAATGCTCTTTAGCTTCAACAAGCAGGGCTTCACTTTGGACGCATGGAGTCGCACACGGGCAGGTACCGCTCGCCTGAATTTGTGGTGAGGTAAGTAAGTGATTGCCCATAAGGACAAGTAAATAAAGCTAATTTGTTCGACAAATAGTAAATGTATCACCAAATGTTACAAACCACTGAATCTCAGATAAATTTAACCCCAAAATTTGTTTGACAGAGCAACAGTTTTTCTCCCGCTCTACTGAAGCACGTGGAAATCCCATTCAATCCACACGAGGCTGACTCGATAGCTGTAAGTCAGGAACCCTCAGAAGCTTGATTAATATACATGCTAATGTGGTAGCTATGACAGTTTTCCGAATAGATTTGGGTCCCCAAGTCATCAATTAGGTTGTCTCGCGTGTAGATGATAAACATTATGTTGTCATTGATTACAAAGTTATGTGAATGGTCACTGGAAATACAATTTATGAAACCAATAATTGAAGATAATTATATCTTTAACTATTGAATGACTTACTTTAAGTAAATACTTTTAATGGATACGTTTACTGAAATTTATTGATGGGGAATGGTTGGTTTCTCAACTTGCCTTTTTTATTATTAAACTAAACCCAGTTAAACAGAATTTTAGTTATCAATAATTTCAAAATAAACAACTCTTTTCTACAGTAAATATTCAAAATAAAACGTGATTAGTGAACCTAAATAATCTTGGGAGATACAAGCCTGGCTGTGAACCGAAATGAAAAATGAAGCAAGAACACGATAATAATTTTATCCCGTCTACGTCTGTTCATCCAGTCTAAACTACAACCTATTGCAAATTTTCAAATATGTTTACACCAACTGTGCTTTGAATGAAACTGGCATATGTCCGGTCAGTGTCAGATATGAAATATGAAGCAAGTTTGTAGATCTAATTTTAATTAGATTGTTTTAACACAGAATTGTACACCAATACTAGCTGGGTGGAGCTTGGAAAAAAAATGTTTCTTTTCAATGTGAATAAATTATGTGAAGTTCTTTAACACAGTACTAACTATGATGTGTCTAGTTCAGTTTCTTAAATTTTTAAATCACTCCCGAGTCCCTTCTATGAGAGTGATTTTTAGCTCACGTCGCAGCTCTCCTCCCTGAATTTAGCTCGCCATCCATTTACCAACATGAAGCCCTGCACAAAAGCCTCTAGGCTGACAACCATAAAAAGAAAAATAATAATGTACATGTTTATTTGTTGGAGAATCAGAAAAAAATCCCTACTTGGTAGCAAAGATATATGGTGACAAGTCAAAATTGAGGAGTCAAACTGAAACAATTTTTAAAGACAGTTAAAATGTTCGATCTTCAAATTTTCAATGTATCTATTCCAAGAATTTTCTCTTAACTTAGAAATACGAGCAGACCTTTTTGTCTTAGGTAGGCATTCAATGTCTCCTTGAAAGTATAACTTCTGTCACTGTAAATTTTCTCCAAAGATGGAATCTGTGACGAAATAAAACTTGCATCAGCAAACATTAGTACTGGTATAAACACTGAACACTCAAAAAAGTTTCACACATGGTAACTTCCTGTAAACAACACTTACAATAACACTCCATGCATATAGCAATAAAGGGACAATTTATTTTTACACTAATCTGAGATCCATTATATGCTGGTTTTAGTTACCTGTGACATGTGTAGTAATAGGACGGAATTCATCACATGCTGTCAGTTGATTCAGGAATACAATAATGCATGAACAAACAGTGACAATTGCCTGTCCAATGACCAATCGATATATTTACTATTCCTTAATTTTCACCATATATTTATATATGCTAATATACATAGCTTGTCTAAAGGACATTCCCACTGATCCACAAGATATGAAGGACCTATAAACTCCCATGTATGATATTCTATGTTCATTGACTATGAACAGTGTGTACTCGTGGTAACCTTACCTTCCACATTGGCGTATAGTCATCTCCAACAACATACTTGTCAACATCACTGGCATCAAATGGATAGTAATTCTTTGGACAAAACCTAGATGACATAACACAGAGAATTATTATTGTATGATCTTGAAGGTGAAAGTATGTCTGCTGTATTAACAATGTTTAAAAGCAGGCCTATTAATATTTGGGTATTCTAAATGTAGCATGCTGAACGACATTTAAGATGGGACGTTGTTGAGATCTAGTGAATACAATAATTGAATGAATAAATTCATGTACACTGAAACTAAGTTCCATTGTCTGTCACACATAAAAAGCCACCTAACAAAGTTTTTGATGTGTCCATATCACATTATTTTAAACCAATATGGAAACTTTAGAAATAATTTGCTGATAATTTCACCAAGCTGGATTTCAGAAGTGTGACATACAAGCCAAACTGGAAGAACAGTGTCCATGGAAATGATCCCAAAAGCACATTAGAGGAAAACAGGATTTTCTCTCCTTACCTGACCAGGGCATCCCCATCAACAATATAGACTCTGAGGGGACTCACAGAGGTCAGGATTGCATAGATACCAATGTCAAACTTCCTGAAAATGGGGAAAAAAGACCAAGTTAATTTTGACAGTTGATTGGAAATCGAACCTGTGCAAAAGTTTAAGCATCACCCTATTTTATCAACAGTTCTATAATCGCCTTAAGCATGTATAGTAGCGAAAAGTGCGATTAGATGGTGCGTACCTGGACATCTAGTTAACCAACATACACTGCTACTCTTATAAAAAACAAAAAACAACAATGTTTGTCATTTATAATCAGAACTTTGTTAGCATGACAAGACAATGGCTGAAAATGGGGTTACTCATGGAAGAATTACGTGTCAGTTCCAGCTAATCCATCATGGGGAAAATGATGTAGGTGATTACAGAGTAACAATCGTCCAGTGTATTTCCATGCTACAGTATCCGGTCAGTATCTGGTGTACCCTCCTGTTATGCGGATGATGTTTTCCTCATACTGGTAATGAACCACCTGATCTGTATCATTGGAATACCCATAGGTCATAGAGTGCTTGAGTCAATTCTTGTTTTGTCTGTATGTCCCAAAAGTTCTAAAGGAGATTCAGATCAAGGCTTTTGTAATGGTCATGGCAAAATTGGGTGGTGCTCAACTTTTGCGAAGGTGTATAGAAAAGATCCTGTTTTTGTGAACATACAAAAATAATACACAATGTACCAAGCTATCAACAGCACCAAAACATGAATAGCATACATACATTTAAAAAATAATAAAAAAAAATTTTCTCGAAAAATCTGATCGAAAAATTGACAAAAAAAAGTCTTTTTTGAAAATGTCACCGTGACGTCATCACATTGGCCATCTTAGATTTTTTTTTACATTTTCTGATAGAACTTGACTGAAGGGTATAGTGTGGGTAAGTTTCAGCCACCTAGCTCAAGGGGTAAGAAAATTATTTGGGAACCGTTCTCATTTCTGCCCTGATTCTGATTGTATGTGTGCATTGAAAAAATTTACTCCGATGACATAATTGTAAATACAAGACAGACAGATTTATCTCCATTTACACACAATGTATTTCCCCACCATTATCTTGTTCCCTATCTGACTTTTTACACCTTTCACCACCGTTAGAAATCTCACCATTCTTCCCCCTGTAGATTCCGAGATATTATTCATACAATGGACACAGCTGCCACTGGTCTTATTGTTGGATTTTCCTGTAGTTTTCCTTGTAGTTTGGGGCTGATCATGCGGCCCTGTGTGTCTGAAACTGTCAATCGAGAATCCCGAGATGCTTCAAGATTTTGTGTTTTTTCCAATGCCGAACCTCATTCCTAGAGCCGCACTGTAGGCCATGCAGTGTTAAGCTATGACGCACAGACGAGGCTAAACTTCTGGTGCTCATAAGAGCAATGTAATCGTTCAAAAGTCGGGACATTCACTATATTCAACAATGTCAACACACTTTCGCTTGACATGAGAAGGTGGTACAAAACACGATGGCGTTGAACAACAAAAACTATACACAGATATTGGCAAAATTAACTTCGCTATGCTTTATTTCCTTGATTTACGTACAATTAATTTTTTATACGTCCTCTAATTTGGTTTTTTTTTTGCTCTCTTATTTTGGGAGTTTTGGGGGTCTGTTAATTTGAGCACCGTTAAACGGTATGAAGATCGGCCTGTATATGACATTCGAAATCATCATCCCACCAGATATTTTCATCTGAACATACCTTTCATCAATCAGGAAAGGCTTTGCAATATATTCTTGCACAAATGTTCCATCAGCAGTCAAATCTAGTTCTGAAAATAGTTAAATACTCAGTTAAACAATAAATGTAACATGACTGCAGTGAATGTTGAACGGCGTCATTCATAAAACATTAAGTCATTTTAATAAAAAAGCACAGGTTCATGGGTAGTGTCTGTACTAAAAGACTGACATATGTCAGTCTGGGATAAACAGAAGGATATCAGTCATCTGTGGTTAAAATTTGACATGTTTGAACATAAAAGTAATGCAGGTAGAAATGGCAATAAAACAGTAAAGCTTTAATATGTCCTTATCTAGATAATTTTCTACAATATACATGTCCAACTAATTAATCGTCTACTTTGGGACTTGTCAAAAATCAAAGTTAACTCTGCATAAATTTTTGTTTTTGCAGCATGTATAACAAACCTAACTTTACAAAATGGCAATGCTTACTCTGTGATATTGATCATATAACGAGCTTGAAACAACTTTTAATTATAGATTATAGTATAGATGTTTCATATGGGGAGACATCATAATTAATGTATTTGTGTTCGAGTTGAAAAAGGTAATTGATCAGGGCTCGAAAATTGAAATTTCAGTTAGTAGCCATTTGGTAACTAGTGGTAAAAATCTACTCGCCATGGTGGCGAGTAAACAAAAGATCTTGTCGCCAGCTGCAGAGTGAAGTCCTGTTGGTCGCCATTGCCAGCTGTTACAATGGCTTTGCTCTGGGACTTATTTCCATGTTAAAGTTAGGTAAATGTATGTTTTTTCATGGAATGTAATGCACCGTGAAGAGACGTCTGCAACGAATGTGTACCGTACTTCGTCTTAGTTGACCCGGGGGAAGTTTGCAAAGGGAACCCAAAACCCCCTGTCTTATAGTCTGTCCATTTTAATTAGTCGTCTAGTTTAGAGCTTGTCAAAAAATCTATATCTTTGCATAAATTTTCTTTTTTGCAGCATGTAGAACAAACTGGACTCTACAAAATGACTACCATTCCTCCTTGATATTGATAATATATCACACTTGAAATAACTTTGTGATTCTCTCCATATAAAACTGCAGTACAGTTGTTTCATGTACCGGGCCTCAATTACATAGAGAGACGTCATAATGTATTCGTGTTTACTAGCACAAAGGTCAACAATGCGGTGTACGGTCATAGAGGTGTGAGCGGTTTATCCGTCAGCAGTTTTACTGGGCATGGTATATAAGCGACACTATTACTTAATACGGAATCAATGACCTTCGTGCCAATGAGTATAAATACATTATGACGCCTCTGTATGTAATTGAGGCCCGGTACATGAAACAAATGTACTGGAGTTTTGTATGGGGAGAATTACAAAGTTATTTCAAGCGTGATATATTATCGATATCAAGGAGTAATGGTAGTCATTTTGTAGAGTTCAGTTTGTTCTACACCTTGCAAAAAAGAAAATTTATGCGGAGTTAACTACTGATTATTGACAAGCTCCAAAGTGGACGACTAATTAAAATGGACAGACTTTAGCTACGAAACTTCCAAGTACAGATGACTGCACTCACGACAATATACCAACATTCCAGAGATCTAAAACTGGTTCTTGCAATCTGCATCAACGAATTCCACAATCAAGATTAAAGTTATAATAAGGAACACGCCAGTTAAAACGTTATGATTCTTTCCAATGTCTGGGCTCCCACTGGCCCTATTTTTCCCTATGTTTTCTGCTCTCCCCTATTTTTCTCTATATTTTCTCAAATTTGACCGATTTTGCCCTATTATTCCTATATTTTCAAGATTATTGGTGCTTTTTCGCGCAGCTCTGATCTTGTATTTATTGTGATACATATACAAGAATAGTTGGCTTATTTGAATCCTCCAAAACAGCAACGCGACCGAGTCGGGAAGTGTCCGGCAAACTAAATTGTAACTAACTTTGTTTCTTCATTGTCTTTTGTTGTTTTTGGATAAAAACACCGATCCTATGAGATTGTAACTACATGTAACAAGTAATTGTTCCTGTTGGTGACTGAAATTCCTGTTTTCTGGATTTTGCCCTATATTTTCCCATTTTTTTTGGTCATTATATCCCTATATTTTGGCCAATAGGTCCCTATATTTCGGCAATGGGTCAGTGGGAGACCGGCAATGTACATTTCATCAAATTTTGCATAAATGCGGGATAGGTATTTCGTTCTGAAACATCTTTATTTTAAATATTACAATATTGCCCTAATCCTATTATTCTGGAATGTTCTCAATGGAAAGAACTCTTGAAGAATTTTGTCAGTTTCAATCGCAGGATCGTTGTCTCAAATCTGATTCTGACAATGCTGATTAGATGATGTTGTTCTCAATATATTTATTATAGTATAGTACATGGTAACGTGACGTGACAACAACATCGATTAATCAGCATTGTTTTATTGAGAAGAACATCGACTAATCAGCATTGTTTTATTAATTTGAGGCACAGTCCTGTGGCTTCAATT
Organism: Hanleya hanleyi; assembly: GCA_036873755.1. Lineage (NCBI taxonomy): Eukaryota > Metazoa > Mollusca > Polyplacophora > Lepidopleurida > Hanleyidae > Hanleya > Hanleya hanleyi. The sequence goes on along the minus strand of JAVTVY010006667.1, from coordinate 2,905 downwards.
GTCTGCCCGCTGTATACGGTCACGTGAGCATGGGGGTGATACAGTCCGCTGTACAGGTAATGATTCAATCACGGATGCGTTATCTCATTCCCGAGCAATGGCACCTTCCTGACCAAGTTCTCGTCAAGAGATTTCAAACAACAACACAGAAGACACGGGCAACATTTACCGCTGGTGAGCGCATGGCCATTAACTAATGGGTCGGCACAAATTTTTTGATCGCCACAAAGCGAATGAATTAAAAATTTTATTTGCCAAGGGCCTTTTTTTGATCGACAATGGCTACCAACGAGCATATTTTTCGAGCACTGTTGATGCCATATAAATTAATAACAGGCAGTCCATGTTTCTGTCGTGTATATCCCATGTCCAGTGAAATTGCCAAATGATAAACCGTATACACCTCTATGATTGTATACAGCATTATCGACCTTTGTGCCAGCGAACATGAACACATGATGACATCTCCCTGTGTAACTGAGCTCCGCTAAATCAAACAACAGTACTGGAGTTTTATTTGGAGAGAATTACAAAGTTATTTCAAGCATGATATATTATCAATATCATGCAGTAATGGTGGTCATTTTGTAGTGGTCAGTTTGTTACACATGCTGTAAAAAAAGAAAATTTATGCAGATGATTTTTGACAAGCTCCAAAGTAGCCGACTAGTTCAAATGACTTTAGTACACACATACCTTTGAGAGTTTTGATTTTAATACCCCTGTGATTATTGCTCTTTTGTACCCACATTTTATGAGGGTAAGCTTTGATCTGCAAACAATATAACATTTAATCAACATTCAATATAAATCATTGTGCTGTAAGTTTGAGCAATAAAATCAGTGAAAAACACACTGTGCAAGAAGTGCTGGCAAAAACACTGTCATGTGGCAAACAGTCAATGAATGCTAATAGAGATGTCATCAGATTTTGTTAGGTTTTTATGTGATTCACAGTACATGTACACAAGTAGACCATTATCATCAAACTCATACGGGAAAGTACCTCAAAACAGATAACACTTGGAAGAGACAAGGCAGATTCTACAGAAAGCTAGGCCACTCGTAAGTCAAAGCCTTATGGTAGATTTCACAGAACCGTGAGCCTCATTTTCGCCATCCTTCAGCGCCATTGTGGATTTCTAGAAACTGCATTGAGAAATGCACATAAATAAAGGGCGAATGTTTTCGTTTGACATTTTCTATCAATCGAATGGACGCTCATTACATTAAGATTTTCTGTATTTACAAAAGTGAAATTATATGAATTATATGTCAATGTGACATGGGAGATGACAGAAATGCACAGGACATGGCATTGTTGTTGTTAATAGCAATGCACACATGAGCATGACATGACCATTGCATGCGATAAAGCATATAAATGATTGATCTTCATTTCAGGACAGTTCAGAAAATCCGTCAAAAAGTGACTTTCACAGTCTATTCTGTGGAGCTGGTTCAACTTTATTTGGAAGTAGAAAAACTTTGCTCTTTATAATAATGTTTTTCTTCATCCTACAGGGTGTATCCTCTTGGATGAAAACTGGAAAAAATTCAATGAAATATTGTTTCTGCTTTTTTGTCTCTGGGGGAGTCAAGTGGCCTAGGTTTCTGTGGAATCTACCACAAGTTTTCACCATGCCAGCATTTGTAATTTCTTGAGCTGGTCCTCAAAGAAGGTGTAGCACTTACAACTCCACGACACATGAATTGTTATACCATCATACTTACATCCTCGAGAAGTTTGTTTTTATCTCTTGGAAGTTTGAATGCAGTTGGAATGAAGTCGATTTTGGAGACTGCTAGACTGGCTTTATTTGTTATATAACCAGATCCAGGAAAATGGTTGACCTGTTAGAAACAATATTGAATGTATCATCACCACAAACAAGGTGGAATTATAGAAATATGCTAAAATGTGAATAGGATTGGTTTCACAAGCAAACGTACATGCACTGGAAGAATGATATAATTAAGAAAAGAGAAAGCAGAGTTGGTGCATGATCAACCCTGAATCAGTTTAAGGATAGTTAAAGTCCTAATATGCAAATTATTCTGAAAAAGATAGCCAGGCTGGCTGTTCGAACTGAACTAAGTATAAAGAAAATTAATGAATTTTGGTGTTTTGCTTCAAAGAAGAGACAGAAATCACTCACTTTTACCCCTTTGTTGCATATGTAATAAACAAATATCTATTCTCTCTCCCCCCTCAATTATCTCCCCCCCATGTGGCCCCTCCACCCTCCACCTCACAACCAACACAATCATAGTACTGCTGTTAATATATTTTCTTGATCACAGTCATTATGATAATCATTCAAAATAACTGTGGTATAAACAACAAGTGGGGAGTACACCACTTAACAGCTAAATTAAAGTTAGCTCAGTCTACAGAATAAAACAACTAAATGACATCAAGTCGTAGCCCCAGACAATAGTCTGTAGTGTTGTAGATCGCCTACCTTTTGATGTGGCTTCAAATTGTGAAGGTGAGCCGACAGCTTGGTGAATGGGTAATCATGTGACCAGAGAACATCCCAATCAGAGCTGGAGTCCCCTCTCCTTACTATATAACCTAGTCTCTCAAACACGTTAAACACATGCTGTAGATACCCAGAATCCATCTGTCAATGTTAAATAGTTAGTGTTAGTACCATCACATCATACAGATACTGAGACCCTGAGTTGGGGTCATGCAATCAAGACTAAAAATTGGGTGACATTTTTCATACATTTGCATATGTGTTGGGGTTGAGGGCGGGTGTTGGAATATTAGCGTATGTATAATTAACTAGAGCAGGGAAACTGGAATAAACATCAATATCACTGGAAATAATATAATAATGAAACAGGTTATAAAAGATAAATACCAGGTCTTTAGGCATGCTAGGGTATCGGTATT
>JAVTVY010006666.1:0-41766 GCA_036873755.1 Hanleya hanleyi | reverse complement strand
TTGACTGGTGCTATCTGTAGACCGGTTTCACTGATGGCTGGTGTTCTCAGTTGGTTAAGTAACGTGCTGACATAGGCTACGTCGTAAAACACACCTCCGTACAGCACACTCAGCAGGGTTAGCACTATCACCACAAAGCCTAGTTGCGCTTTGCGCGTTTTGGGAGACGCTGTGTTCAGAGGCAGCTGCTGTTTGTCCATAGCACTGTGGTCGAACGTGGAATGAAGGATGACGGCAGTGGTGTCTGGCTTTATAGTCGTTTCACCTGGTTGGCAGCGACCCAGGAATTGAAGGAACTGGGCCAACCTTGCCATTTCACGAAATGAAACAGTTTGCCATGTCGACGTTCCGTTTTCAAAATCTGCTCCACCGTGTAGTAGTCTTGCTGTGTTTTTTACGACAGGCTGTAATTCCGTCTCGTAAAACGTCCCTAGCAACGGTTCCCCTTGAAGATCTTCCAGTTCATAGACTCGCTGCTGTCGAGGTAGGCGCCGTTTAATCAGGAAGTGCTCATCGCTCCAGTTGGGCAAGTAACTTTTCTCGAACTTGCCCTTGACTTTACTGATCCGTACAGGGTCCCTGACCTTGTACACCGCCTTCGTCGTTCGCTGCGATGGCCTGGGGTACAAGACACGCCGGACTTGGGCTTCATTGCGTTGGGTCACGGTAATGGGGGCTCTCTCTATACTCCGGTGATAGGCTCGATTGTAACCCCTCACAAGTTTCGGGAGAACATCGATATACCGCCTTGTATTCTTATAGGTGAAATATTTATACATGCGGCCTTTGAATGTCCTGTTGAACCTTTCCACCACGGAAGCCTTGGTCTCGTTGTACGTATGGAAGAAAACACCTTCTGGGCTTTCAGAAACTGTTGGAACGGTCTGTTGAGGAATTCCGTGCCTTCGTCAGTTTGCAAATACAAAGGTTTGCGCCCGGTCTTGAAGATGTCTTTGAACGCCGCTATGAGATTTGCCCCCGTTCTCGTCCGGATGGGTACCACCCACGCATACTTCGATAGGATATCGATGCACGTCAAGATATACCGATTCCCATCGCTGTGTTTGGCAAAGGCGCTCATATCGACCAAATCCGCTTGCCACTGGGCATCTATTCCTCCCACGATGACCCGGTTCCGTAGAAAATGGCGACGAACAGATCGATGTAAGGTATAGGTGTCTTGTTTTCTTAACCAATCTCGGACTTGGGCACGTTGTATCCCCTGGGTTTGGCCGCTCGATAGAGAGCCGACAATGCACTATAGGCCGCCGGACTGTCGGGACTGTAGTACAAGTTATCCAACACCTTCTCCCAGCGCTTCATGGTGACAAAATGATGATGGACCCTGGTTCTATCGTTTATTTATAACGGGTATATCTTGGGCCGGAGTTTCTTTCTGATTTTCTTCATGGGCTTTCACAGTGTCCATGGTCAATGACCAGTCCAACTCGTCTGATGACCGCTTGATAAGCACTTCATCCCCATCTACCACGGCATCTTCCAATGCAGACCATAGATCAGGGTGAAGGGTAAAATGCACTGTACCCTCATCTAGCCGAGCCAATTGAGCAAAGAAAGGCCGCGTCGGATGTACACATCGTGACACAAGTGGATGAGGTCGCCGTCCAGTTCACCAGACAACACCCGTTTGAATTTGGTCCAGCCCTCCCGGGACAGACGAATGTGGCCCGGGCACGGTTGTGTAGGGTCCGCATCACAGATGTCTCCCACCTCCTCCATGATATCGACCGTATCCGCATACACGTGCAGGAAAACCTCGGGGGTCAATCTGAGATACGCCAGTATCATATGCTCCGCCATGGTCTGTACGTGAATGGTACCAGAGTTGACTGTCTCCCGTATTTATAGGCACAACCCCGTGAGATCAAAGGATCAGGTGGTCATGTCACTGGGCTGACTGAGTCTAGCCGGGTAATCAATGGCATCGTCGTCGGGTTCATGGCTAGACAGTTGTTCATTGGGTTCTGCCGCCGATCCTCTCAGGGCACGAGCCCACTCCAACTCGTCAGATGACCGCTCGTCCGGTGTAAACAGCTGGTCCACGATAGGCAACACTTTCGCGAAGGCTATCCACAGATCGGGGTCTAGGGTAATGCTTCGCGTAGGGTCTTGGTAGCGGCCCAGGCGTGGGAAGAAGGGTCCACGGTATACGTAGATGGCATTGTCTATGTGGATGACGTGTCCAGCGAGCTCGCCGCTCAACACCCGTTTAAATTTGGTCCAGCCGTCACGGTGTAGCGTAACCGTATTCGATACGGTCTCAGCGGGCGACCAGCAAACATCTCCACGGTCTTCCACGAGGGTGACTTTATCTTCATAGACGTGTAACCTCACCCGGGGTGTAAGGGGCAGAATGGCTCGTAGGACGGGTGACATGCTTGCTCCAATGACGATCGTTGAATGACATACACTGTGTCTGACCCTCGTATTTATAGTCCCACTGTCAATACCACAGCGCCAGGGTCAATAGGGCACAGACTATTGTGAGGCCAACCAGCCGTCGCTGGTTCCGGCGTGAGCGCTCCTGGTCCATAGCCCGAGCATCAAGGATGGCTGTCATAGTCCAGTAGTGGTCAGTGATGACACACCTCTCCATCGAGTGCACTCTATCGAGGACCGCTTCTGTGAACTCGTTCAGGATCTGGCGTCGCCCCTCGTTGTCGTCGCCATCTGCAAACATGGACCGGACCACTGCTCGATAACCCGTGAGTGAATTCACCACGGTGGCATGCTGTAAAATGCGAGTCGCATAGGGCTGGATCTCCGTCATGGCTCTGCAACCGTAGAAATGAAGGTGTAGGATCCAGAGAGACGTGTTTTATAGACCAGGTCACACATGCGCGGCTAGCTCTACGGGTGTAGTCCGTGATACGTACTATTCTGATGGGTTATGTGGCTCCTATAGAGATAGTACCTTATCGACAATGGGGACTACTTGTTCCAAAGCCGTGCATAGACCGGGGTCCAGGGTAAAACCACCTCGCTTCAGACAGAGGAGTCGAGCAAAATAGGGACCGCAGAAAATGTAGACGTCACACAGGTGAATGCTATCACCGTGCAGGTCACCCAACAACACCCGTTTCAAGGTAGTCCATCCTTCCGGTGACAAAGAGACGTGCGCTTTGGGTTCAGACGTACACCAACACGTAAGTCCGCTATCGATGAGGTCCACTCGTTTGGGGTACAACAATAGGGTGCAGCCAGGTGTAAGTCTCCGGGTAGCCACAGTCCCTTCTTTCACCTCGGGGTGTAGTAAGTCATCCACCGCGGGGAGTACATCTTTCAGTGCCATCCATAAGGGTGGACAGAGTGTGATATAGGGACCTCCACTCTGTTCCAACCGGGGAAAAAGGGAATCCTCTCCAGCAGTGCGTATGTGCACGCCGTCTTCCACGTGCATGAAATCCCTTTCGGGGTCTTTTCCCTGTAACAATCGTGTAAATAGAGTCCAGCCTGATAGCGATAACAAAATCTTCACCTTCTGCGGTGCGTCTTGGACCAGCTCCAGGTGATCGTCATTGACGATGAGGTAGACGTCGGACGTCAGTTGGAATAACGCAAGCTCTGTTCCGCTCGCTGCCATGGTGGGGGATGAAAAGCGAACGGTGAGAGAGGTGGCTTTATAGTGTACCTGTTGGGTAGGGTTTTATACACCGTGCGTGGCACTTGTTATACTCGCTTGCGCCATAAGGTTAGAAATGCGCTTTTTTCTACAAAGCCCTGTGACGGCCCTTCGTGAATGGGCGTAACCTGTGAACATCATAGGAATGCATGTACTAACCTGTCTGTGGGGTTTTCCCACAATGTCGTTCACCTTTGTGTCTTTTCGGGTACGTCCATACAGGGTGCAGTTTTCGACACTAGGTGACCACATCCCGACGAAATGGCCAGTTTTCGACACCGGATGTGCCGCCATCTTGAACATACGCGCCGCCATCTTGGATATGTCCCATAATGCACCGGGTCAAAATACTCGCTTCTGATTGGCTGAGAGCTCTGTGACGGATTTGAAATACTCGCTTCTGATTGGCTGAGAGCTCTGTGACGGATTTGAAATACTCGCTTCTGATTGGACGAGAGCTCCGCATTGCGTCTGCGCATGATATTCCTACCGCACATCCAACCAATCAGATGCCCCTTCACGAATGCTTCACTTTGATACCTCACTCGACCCCATCGGACCATTAGTGGCCCACCTAGACTCCAACACGTGCACCCCGTATGGCCCTATACACCCACAGCCATGCAGTATAGGCCTATGGGCCTACCCAGGCCGCGGTGACTTTTTTAAAAAAATTCACCCGTTTCGCTCCGGGACACTTCCTATCGTGTTCTAAATGACGAGACGTGAAAAACAAATCCAAACAACCCTACCGCAAATGTATAGAAGTTTCCCATTAGGTTCAACATGGGTCATATACCCCCAGTATGGGACTATATGGGTCTACATCGTACTTTTTCAAAAATTTCACCGATTCGTGCCGGGACACTTCCTATCATGTTCTAAATGACGAGACGTGAAAAACAAATCCAAACAACCCTGCCGCAAATGTCTAGAAGTAGGTTTCCCAGGGGGACAAACATGGGTCCTATACCCCCCAGTATGGGACTATATGGGGCTATATCGTACTTTTTCAAAAATTTCACCGATTCGCTCCGGGACACTTCCTATCGTGTTCTAAATGACGAGACGTGAAAAACAAATCCAAACAACCCTACCGCAAATGTCGAGAAGTAGGTTTCCCAGGATGGTCCTATACCCCCCATACTCCATATAGGCATTTTCCCGTAATTTAAGTAAGTCCGTGTTCCGTATTTTTTCAGGAAAAATTTTAAATAACACCCACCCTGGAACTAGGGGAGATAACTCTATTGATAGCCAAGCCCCGTTAAGCCCGGCGACCTATATACCCCCATACCCCATATAGGCATTTTCCCGGATTTTTCGATAAAGTCCGTGTTCCGTTTTTTTTCAGGAAAAATTTTACATGCACCCACCCTCAACTCCATCGGGCCATTAGGGACTCCCCTAGCTCTCAAAACGTCTATTTTCATACCCTTCAATGACGATCACCTGGAGCTGGTCCAAGACGCATGCGCAGAATGCCTATATTTCAACCCCACACCCAGTCCATTAGATGCCCCTTCACATAAGCTTCACTTTGATACCTCACTCGACCCCATCGGACCATGCAGCGTATTTCCAGTCTAGGGACTACTTTTTCTCCGCGGAGGCAGACCGCATCACCGCGGAGGAATACATCTCCTTTTCCACACAATTCAAGATGGCCGCCCACACCGCCTCAAAAATTCAAGATGGCGGCCAAACTCAGTTGGCAGATCGAGTTGTCTCCCTTGCGTCCAAAGTGTACAGATGGCGCCACCATCGGAAGTTGTGACGTCATAGTTACATCCGGGTGAAAATTAACTTGAAATCGCTTTTACCTACTACTCACGATTAACTCTGTAGTGGCGAGTGGGTGCGATCAACAAGCAATTGTTATATCCTCGTTTGGAGAAATGGTTACGTCCAGCAGGGTGATACTATAGATATCAGCTAGAAAGGTAAGAAGAATTACCTTGCTGTCAAAATCGGACGACCTTCCTTATTATAAAATTAGGGAGGGAGCACTTTGTCCGAATCTTGGCAAGTGTGGAGTGCCCCCTAGACTTGCAATTTCCGATATCGGGAATTCAGTGACAATTTCCGATATGGGAAATTGCATTTCCGATAACGAGAATTGAATTTTCGATATCGGGAATTGTCCCCGACTTTCCGATATCGGAAATTGCCATTTGCGATATCGGAAATTCAATTTCCGATATCGAGAATTCAATTTCCGATATCGGAAATTGAAGGTCATGAATATCCGATATAGGAAATTTTAATTCCGATATCGGGAATTCAATTTCCGATATCGAAAATTCTCGCATAAAAAGCACTTTGGCTTGCCATAAAAAAACTGTTTTCCTGTGGTCGCCAATTCGGAAGCCGAGATGGCCGATAATGCCCGCCTGGGAATAGAAAAATGTATAGTGGAGCCATCTTAACCTCGATCTTTACGAGTGGTCATTGAAATAAGATATAGACACATGAACTAAAATAAGGCCCAGATGGCGGGCATCTTGGAAATCGAACCTGTGGTCGGTAATACTCCATAGCTATTGTGAAATAATCATTGTGCTATACCCCTATATAACAGGGTATCAACAGGAATAACGTATATATATTGCATGATTAATGAATTATTATATTGCCAGTCAGGAAAAACAGTGCAGGATTCTAGATGCTAAAAGGGGCTTCTGGCGGCCATTTTGAAAAAAATGGCCGCTGTCGCCTACATATTATGAAACTTCGCTTTGGCTCCATATCTAAAAATCCATCCCAGGCCACGATGTACCTCTATGCCAAATTTCGTGCTTTTATGAAAAAAAGGCACAATTTGTTCTTATTGACTGGAATAATAATACAATATAACAATGATCATATATTTACAATTTTTATAATGTGATATACCAGTAACCATATTCACAACTCGCACAATGCGGTATACCAGTAATCAGATATTTACAATTTACATAATCTGATATTTACCATTATTAATACATTTACAGTTATCTTAATGTGATATGCATTTAATCATATTTACAATACATACAATGAGATATACCAGTAATCATATATTTACAGTAATCTTATTTTTATAATTAATATATTTTAATATATATCAGTAATCGTACATTTATAATTCACATAAAGTGATATATCAATAATCATATATTGGCTATACACAAATGTATTTAGTAGGGTACAGTTGAATAAAGTAAAGAACATAGAAACATTGCAAATCAGTTGATGTTATTCGCTTTCGAATGTGGTGACTAAATATTATACTTGCGAGGAGATTTTGCACACGCCTTAGTTATTTGTGTGGAAAAAGTGATAAAACATATCCAACGAAAATACTCAGGCGTTTCATGGTATCAAAATCTGTATCGATGAGCAGCTGGTTATATTTCATATCGTTACGGTTGCTCGTATAATGGTCGGATATATATATTTTTTCCAGTTGCCGTAAACGAAGGGGCATATGAATAAATAATGATACTCGTCACCTAACAAGTTAATAGGGCGGGTGAGTAGGATTTAACGTCATTTTTAACATTTTTACAGTCACATCACGACAGTGCCAACATGTGCCAGAACACGAGGGTGTCTACAGTTCCTATTATCCTGGACACTGATCAGCTCAGCCAGTACAGCACCCGGGCCAGTTAATATCACACAGTTGTCATGTTCTGTTATGCTACGTGCTAACTTGTCCATCTCTCAGTTTCTATTGAGAATCTGAAGTTACGCTGTCTGAATCCCGACATAATTTATTAGGCAGTATTTCCAAATATTTTTTGCTAGACAAAGGACAGTTTTGAATAATGCATAATTAACCCGCTTTGATGAATCATTTGCTTTGCTCAACTAATCCTGTCTATGTTGGTCTGATTGTTTTAGCTTAATTCCCTCATTTAACCAGATCCAACTACAGACAAGTTCCTCTAACCATTTACACTGTACATTCTGTCAAATATTGTTTCTACGGAGATATCTATAAAGTAGTTGAAATAGCTTAAATCCCTGGCCCAGTGCGAGTCTGGTAAAAAAAAAAACTATTCAACGTATTTGTACAGTTAACAGCAAAGGATATTCACCTAGTTCACCGTACAGCATAAAATTTGGACTTTCTTACGAATAGAAACTATTTTTAAAAATCTGTATGCGGTTTCTCAAACATAGCAATATGGTTTTCAAAGCTCCAGATTTCACAGCCGTAAGAGAACAATTATTTGGTCAAATAATAGTAATTGGCAGTCAGTTGGCAGGTTGATGTTTCTAATTCGACAATACAGCAGATGAATTGCTTTTTTTTGCTTGTGAAGTTAGTACTTTTTGCCTTCGCATATGAACCGTTTCTAGTAACAGAATCCTTAAGTAGTTGTAACCGTCAGCTATATCAATAATTTGTCCATCAATGTAGAAATTATAATCGTACTTTCTGCTGCCAAATACTACAATTTTTATTTAGCAATATTTACATTTAATTTCCATATTGACAATAATACAATCAGATTTGGCTAAGAAATATTCTTCTAAAACATTTACAAACAGCAAAGAAAAAAAAAGCTGATGATTATGCTTTACACATGATTTGATTGTACTGTACATATTAAATATTATATTCCTATTGTATTCCTAACTTTATTAATTTTTGCCAGTCTGGTCCGATAATTTCAATCATTAAAACATGCGGTGAAAATGAAAAAAAAACCAGAAACTTAAATGTTCACCATCAAAAAATTAACACGATGCGATTTTTTCGCTAAGCTTGTTGAGCGCTTAATTTTGAGTGAACCCTTCAACTTCATTGAAATCCATGTTATTTTTGTAGATTCTCTCATTCATATGAAGGTGATTTATAGTACAAAACAACATTGACAATATAACAGATGTTTGTATGCTCTTAATCATTTCCCACCAGTAAACATGTATACCTTACCGGTAGAAACATATTCCTATGCAGAAACAAATAAACATTTTATAAAGAACGATCAGTAATACATAAAATAGAGAACTAACACCATATCCCTAAAACAGATAACCAATCGTGTAACATATCGTATGGCTCGTCTATATAGTGACAGGGTCAGCATAGATGATATAATTGGATTGGATGAGGTAGAAGTAAGAAACTAACAGACAGAGAGAACCAGATACTTTCAACATTTTTATCACTCAAATTTTGAAACGAAGTATACAAGTGTTTGTGGACGTTGTTAGTTTATCTCCCTTAGACCAGACGCGCGGGAGTTTGATTCTGTCGTCTGCATGCTATCAGATCTTTGATGGGATACTGGAAGGTGCGGACAAAGGTCGAGAATCACAAACTCACGATACTGAGAAAACATTGAAGTCACACGGGAGAGAATTGAGCTGTTGGAATGACCGGCTGGATCCGCAAGAGGTTGAGAGATTGTGAATTTATTGTAATTTTATTTCATGATTCGGTCTTCAACAGGGAAATTCAGGGAGGGTGGGGGGGATTGGTGTTGGATAAAATCCATCCACACGCACGAGCTACAAGTCATTTGGAGATGTCTGATTATCATTTGTCAATTCAATAAGCAATTTAACTCAACACTGTGATTAGGCGAGAGACAGTCTATTGTAGCCTACCTTGGACCCCCCGTTCAACGATTATTCTGTCGTCTTACACAATACCATGGGCGTCGCCAGAATTTATTGAGTGGGGGTCGTTTCTTATGCTTACTTATTAGAGCCCAATACTGTGTTGTCCAACATAGAAAAAATAACATACAGCTTAGCGCTGGAGTAGTTCAATCATGACGCACCCATCGACCCCCTCTAACGACGCCCCTGAATACTGTCTTACGGTACTATTATTCTGTCATCAATAAAACAATTGGTTTATTGATGTTCTATAAGTATAAATGTCTTTATGTGCGTTGACTGTATTGCCGGTCTGCAAAGGCTGTGTATCTTGGTCAATACCGGTACATTTTATCTGGGGCCTCGGAGCACGTTTGAAAGTGGGGGGGCTGAACTCTACATCGGCCATGTTAAATGCTGGGATCATGGTGCTATCTAAAATAGGGACTTTATAACATTGTAGTCTCAAAAAGGGTGGGGGGGCCAGCCCCCTCGTCATTCCCTCGCGGTTCCGCGGTCCCCCTGAGCCATCTTATCTTACAAATACTGCGTCACGTAATGGTCGTCGGTAATTATGTAATAGTTCTCTTATATTTGTAGATCAAGGCTCCAGCACTGGGACTCGGGGACGTAACCTCGTTGACAGACGATAATATCACTCAACAATCCAGCACAGCGATCCTAATGTGGCTGTAACAACAATCCAACACGGCGATAATACGGCTGTATGATAATGTCACAGGTTTAGTGAATTCACCCGAATGATATTCATCCTGTCTCAGACAGGATCGCCAAGTGTTATGTGTGTATATGATATTGAAGGAAATTCCCAAACACGATGACCATAGAGTTGGAATATTACGGCTTTAAGGATGATGACACCAACACCACGGTCCTTATCTTTGAAAGTCACTGATGACAGAGTCATGTCGTCCTGTCCGCTGATACGACGGTTTGTGTGCCTGTCTTTTACATGTGTGGGTGAAAGCCGGAAGTGACGCCATCCAAAATGACATCAATATATCCGGATATTTAATTTTTCATATATTAGGTAGGTTGTCGAATGTCCATGTGTTCACGGTGAATTTGGTGGTGAATTTCATATATCAAAATGTTCCCCGAAATGTAGTATATCACTCATGTCTATATGAAATTATGAATGATAGATTATATTGACAATGAACAGTATTTCCACCGCCTGTCACCATGTAGAATTTACATCTAAATGCAGAGTCAGAGAAACATTGTCCAATCTTCCCTGAATTTTTTTATAGATGATGGAACAATATTTGTGAATCACACTCAGAAAGTGTTTCCCAACATATCTACATGTTGACAGGCAGCAAAAATATTGCTTATTGCAAATATAATTGATTATTCAAATGGTATGTTAAATTCTTCTTCCATTCAATACAACATTCGGGAACATGTTGATATATGATATATACGACCAAATCAACTACAACAACACTGGAATTGATTGATCATCTATCCGATCATTCTTTTCTCTGTCCTTCATGTGTTCTGCTAACATTTGTAAACCACGCGATCACATACACGAACATACTTTCTTGGATCTTTTTCCCCTAACAGTAACACCCTAACGTTTAACTAACATATCCACTATTTCTGTGTGACCGTTCCGTTTAGCGAGATCCAGGGCGGTATTGTTCTTCTTTGTTTTGATGTGTTTGTCCGCTCTATAATCCAGAAGGGTCTTTACTGTCTCTATGTGTCCACACATGGCAGCATAATGAAGAGCTGTCCATCCGTCAGTATTTTTCATGTCTATGTCGGCTCTATAATCCAGAAGTGTCTTTACTGTATCTATGTGTCCATACCTGGCAGCACAATGAAGACCTGTCCATCCGTTAGTATCTTTCATGTCTATGTCGGCTCTATAATCCAGAAGGGTCTTTACTGTCTCTATGTGTCCATACCTGGCAGCATAATGAAGACCTGTACATCCGTTAGTAGCTTTCATGTCTATGTCGGCTCTATAATCCAGAAGGGTCTTTACTGTCTCTGTGTGTCCATACCCGGCAGCCAAATGAAGACCTGTCCATCCGTTAGTAGCTTTCATGTCTATGTCGGCTCTATAATCCAGAAGGGTCTTTACTGTCTCTATGTGTCCATACCTGGCAGCATAATGAAGACCTGTACATCCGTTAGTAGCTTTCATGTTTATGTCGGCTCTATAATCCAGAAGGGTCTTTACTGTCTCTATGTGTCCATACCTGGCAGCACAATGAAGACCTGTCAGTCCGTTAATATGTGAGATGTTTATATCGGTCCCGTGAGACAACAGATCAAGAACAATGTCAGTCCGACCTTTCCCTGAGGCCTGCATCATCCCGTCTATACACCCACACTTATCCTTCTTACAAGGTCTATAATATCTCCCCAACAGATACTCAACTATCTCACGTTGTCCATACGCACATGCTTTCGTCAGTCCCGTCGCTATTATTGTGTCATCGGTTATTTCCTGTAAGAATATTTGTAACACATTCTTACTTCCATGTTTACAGGCGGCGAGGAAAGCCAGATGGATTTGAGTGTCGGTTTGTTTATGTGACGTCATCAGGTTGGTGACCGTCAGTTTATCATCACGTGACGCTGCTACAGACAGAGGATCAGTGGATTCAGGCAGACATGTACACTTATTGTCAGGGTCGATAAACCTCCACAGTGTGATAGCACCGGACCAATTAGATAGATGGTATACACACTCACCATTCCAGGATTTACTCTCAATGAAGGCGGTCAGTTTGTCAGGACAGGACTTCAAATACTCAACCCAAACTTCTTGGAAGTTTTCCTCTCGGACAAATGGGTTCTGGAATACATCATGCAGAGACCAGTTACCGACAATGGCCGCCTCCGTGAACACTTTCACCAATTCTTTGCGGATTACTACATCGTCAGGAACACAGACAACAAACTCGTGTTCGTTTTTTGTGTAGTTGTGAGGGCGGGAAATGTTGACGAGCAGATCGCGAGGTAACAATTTTAAACAATGGCGGAAATGAAGATTGCCATAGTGCATGATTACAGCTTCCTTTATGGAGTCGTGCGAGAATGTGTACACCTGAATTCTCGTGGAATCTTCCCCAGTTTTGTGCAGTTTTACTAGGAATGTACCGGATAATTTCTCTGCGCAGTCTTGGATTTTTGCCACTGCTACATTCATAGGATATTCACAACCACAGTCCTCCCAAACAACTTGAATCCTCTCCCGGACTTCAGACGTCACCTCGGATAATGTACCGGTAAGTTGGATTGTTTGTATATCACCACACAAGGCGACTAAGCAAAGTGTGGCGTATTTGATTGTGTCTTTATCTTTAAGTTTTTCTAACTCCAAAGTAAGATAGGAAAATGGTTTTTCAAATAGTTTAACAAGATCTTCACCTGTCTGACCTTCCTTTATATCTCCCATCAATTTGCAACATTGACAGAATTCTACTGGGTTCTTGATACTTACAATTGTATCGATCTCTGTGTCTGTTAGTTTACCCGAATTACCCAAATATTTCCTGATCATTTCACGTTTGTCCTCTGCCGTTAAGTAGGCAGGGGTAAATTCTACTGTGTTACAGAACAATGTGCTATTGGCAAAATGTGCCCTGCACTCTGCCCACAGGGATGATCGGGTCGCAAATAGAAATTTGTGTTTACCAACATATATTTCCAATGTTTTACACATTCTGACCCAGGCAGTGAAAAATTCATTTTTTAAGAATGAGCCACCGAAAGGTTCGTCCACAATGAAAAGAATTTTGATGTTAGAGCCCCGTGCACTGTCAATGTACTTCCTAATTTCTTTTGGGTCGCTGCAGAGAATTGGGTGAAATTCTTGCATAGTGGCTGAAATGTGTTGAAGCAGTGAAGATTTCCCATAGCCTGAATGACCTATTATCAAGAGAGTATTTTCCCTCTCGATGATTTCTCTCGCCCGCTTACACTGCGTCGTCTCCACAAATGAGCCTTCGATCTTTTCCTGACAGAATGAACGGTAGTCTTCACTTTCACCTGCAAATAATCCAACATATTAATTCACACGTCGCCAAGTTAACAGATTTATACTGACGCAGTGACTTTGAGGTTATTCAATTCAAGTTTATTGCTCAACTTTTGAAAAACAAAGTATGGCAAAACATAAATCACAGACAATGAACAAGGAACAAAATCGCATTTTTAAACAGCATGCAAAAAAAAATGTGAGATATATAATATCCAGGGGTTATTCTAGCCCAAAATCTTTCACCTACTCAATTTGAGAATTTCACAAAACTCAATTTTTCAGCGCGCCGTTGGCGCGCCAATAATCTGAGAAACTCAATATTTCCATGGTTTTCATAGTTTCGGCTAAGAAACTCAATTATGCAAACATTTTCATAGGGATAACTGAAAACAAATTTCAAACCTACAGTTGAAAATTACACATCCATTATACACGTCCGCCTTCATTTCAAGCCTGCGAATAATTTTTTCACAGGTGACAGACACTTTGATAGGCATCAATAACTTGGTACCTAACATTTGAAATGTGCTGCTCTGACAAAGATAGTATCTGGCTTCGGCGGCCTACTTCGTACTCAGTACTACAAAAGGTAGCTGAGTTTTTTTTCCAGGAACAGTTGTTTTCGTTTATAATTGTTAGCTAACATGAAATAAATATGACTGCATGATTAACTTTGTTGAATATCTGTATACAAGATGTAGCTTTTGGCTGAGAAAAAAACCCATCGAAATTGCTTTTCAACAACTTTTTTTTTCAAGGATATCTGCAGCCTTATAGGCCTATAGCTGACATTTAGTTATAATAATAATAATATAATAATACTTTATTTCAGACACGGGTCCATATATACATAGAAAACAAGATTACATAGTGGTATGTAGTGCCGATAGGCACTACTTAGAGGAATACAACAGTTTCTGCCATTTGTCGAGCAGCACAGAATGTACAATAAGGTCGGATTTAAGTATAGTACACAGTATCAGATTTTCGCTGGACTCAATTCTGCTTTTGAAACAATTATAGACAGCTTTCCTCAATATTTCGCCAAAGGAAGGGATGCTGTTGACAGCAAACATAGCACTGGCACTACAACTATATCTATAATGAAGCAGCCATCGAAATGCGTTGTTGTACATAACTTTGATGCCGTTAAAAACAGTAGTGGTATGAGTACTCCAAAGTTGACAACAATAAACATTACAGCAGTATGCTCTAAAAAGACTTTTCTTAACACCAGTCGTCCAATCACGGAATTTCCTAAGAAGCACATTAGCACGTACGCAAAGCCTTCTCTTTTGCGATTCGATATCCGCATTATCTGACAGATCACACGTAATAATATGGCCTAAGTAGGTGTAGCAATTGACATATTTCAATAACTCCCCACCCAACTTAACCGGAGGAGGCAAAAAATCTCGATATCGCCTTGGCGATAAAACCATACACACGGTTTTCTTAGTGTTGAAGACAATATCATGCGACTCTGCGTAAGAAGAACAATAGTTTAAAAGACTCTGCAAGGCTTTGGCGGAGGGACACATGATACACATATCATCAGCGTACAGCAAATGATTCACAAATAATCCAGAAATATTGCATCCCACACCAGCTTTAGATAATGACAAGTCAAGGTCGTGTAAGTATATAGCAAAAAGACAGGGAGATAAGATCCCACCTTGTCTGACACCATTCGTTACCTTAAACAATGAAGAGACAGTGGAGCCCCACTTGACGGCAAACAATTGAGTATTGCACCATACATACAGTATATTGATAAAGCACATCGGCAAATTTCGATCAATCAGCTTTTTGAGAAGAGTCCAATGATTGATTCTATCAAAAGCTTTGCTAGCGTCTAAAAAACATACAAAAACAGGGCTGCCATTGGAACGATAAAAATGTACAACTTCCTTAAAAACATAGATACATTGATCAGTAGAGCAACCGGATTTAAATCCAAACTGAAAATCGGAACTATAGAGCTGCGCCTCACACTTCTGTAGCACATATAATTCAATAACTTTGGATAGAGCAGTGGCGACAGCAATAGGTCTGTAATCATCTGATTTGGTTATGTCGCCCGATTTATTTTTGACAATAGGGTTTACAACTACATATGTCAGTTCTTTAGGGAGACACCCATGGAGGAACATAGCATTGAAACATAATGACAGATGAACATATAAGGCATCAGGTGCAAACTTGAGATGCTCAGCGGACAGACCATCAATACCAGCGGATTTATTACTCTTCATATCACGAATAATAGCACGAAGATTGTCTGGTGAAATAGCAGACACATCAGAAGATCCGTTTCTGTAACTTGCCAGAGCATCTAATACCTCGTTGTAAAATATATGGGCGCCCTCATAATGAATACACAACTTCACAAGATAGGCCTATACCTTCAATATTTCCTGAAAGAAGAAAAAACAATACCTCTATCAAGTATTGTTTGAAAATCCAATCAAATGATACTATGCCTTTCAGTTATACTTGAAGGGGAATCAACAACCCAAGATTGTTGATTTTATGACCTTGAAAATCGTAATGTTTCATTGAGAGGAGATCGTCAGATGCATTTCGTTGTTGTTGTTGTTGTTGTTGAAAAGCCCGGGCCAGTCAATTTTCGTGTCTAATTTCTTTGCCCACGTACGGTTTTGCAGTTCATTAGTCATTGCAGTCAAAGCATTCTTATATTTTGTACATTAATGTCGATAGTGCACAAGTTTTATTCTGTTTCGAGTGGTAGCTAGCTGTACAATCTCAGATCAACATCGTTTGCAGCAACTGATATGTCCGCAATACTGGGAAGATGGCATTTGGCAATCTTCGTAACGCTGTATTTCATTGGATGATAATGAAGTGCCTGTCCAATGAATAAGCCCGATACTGCCAACACTCTCCTATCAAAGGTTCTCCTATGCACCATTCGTTCAACTTCACGGTAGGTATCCAAACAGATCTCTACCAGTGCAAACGATCTCTACCCGAAATGAAATTATCTCTACCGGTGTGTGAAGCGAGAAATTGTTAGATTTTGGAGAGGAGCATGCCCGGTCAAGGCAAAATAATCAGCCAAGCACCGAAAAGGTCTGTAAACCACATAGCACAGCGTACCCATACATGAGTATCTAGATTTATAGCACATGCAAGCTAAAGCCTGATGTATTTTCGTTATTTTTTAATTTGGGACACAGGATTGCCATGTCGATTAGGAGAATCGACTTCATCATCAAAGAATGGTCTATTTTAGGGCATATCTGACTGTACACCAGCTGTGTTTGTCCCTTTAATTATGGCTTATTGTTCAAGTAACTAAAATAATTAAGCCTCAAAGTCGTCCTGTTTGATTGGGAGAAGAATTTCAATCAAAATCACTATTCATTTTACAACGATCTCTACCATGAGTTTGTGATATGCATGTTTTTCTGTGCTGAAGTTGACAACGATCTCTATCGGCGCTTACAGTGTTGGGATAGGCTTACTCTGGGGGATTTATACGCTGAAACCAATGAGTCTACAAGGGAAATCAAGCCCGGGACAAAATCATATTACCATGTTAGGGCGATCCCGCTAAAATGAAGGTAAAAGAGGTCGTTTGCTAAAAAGTAACTTGTTATTTATCTAAATTAATAGGCCAAATATCGGTCACGCTACTGAAACAACATTGACTGGTTCTTAAAATGGCAAATTAATTAAAGGACAAGGAACAATAGATAGATTAATGCGCCTGAAGTTTTGGAGCATTGATGACGAAGGAATCAAAGTTATTGAGTAAAAACGCCCCTTTTTTCCTCCATTTTATAGAGCAAGATCGCTCAAACATGGTAATATGATTTTGTATTTATTGATTTTCATATATATATATTTATTGATAAGGGTCTCCCTAACATGGTTACGTTGGCGGAAAAGAACAATGTGCTATCAACACGCTGATGCTTTTGGCAAAAAGATATATTTACCGGTACACAAATAAAGGCGATTTGAAATTGAAAAAAAGAGATGGGACGATAAGGCGGAAGTTTGGCCTATATACGTGGTGCGGTTGAAATCGAAAAAATAAACTGACTCCATTTAGGTCATTTTTTTTTCAGGAAATAGTACATGCTACGAATTCCAATTTCATGTCATAACTATACGTAATCATAAAGCGATCGATGTAGAACTTTCACAAATTGTATATTTTCTATTGCCACACATTTCATCTTTCCGATGAGAGATGTTATCAGGGGAGTTAATGACCTCGCGAAAACTATGGAGATAGAAACTCTTGAAGCTTTTTACATAAAAAAGTGGATCGACGACCCACACAATTATTCGATGATAAAAAGATCGCATGTCGGGAAACAGTGTTAAAAATATCAGCATAGCTCACATAGCTCACATGTCCAATTAAGCATTGAAGACGAAATACATGTTCTATTAGAATGCCCTCAATTTAATAATCAGCGAGTTGAGTTGTTGACACTGGCTAAGGGCTCATCTGTTCACATTAATAGTCTATCTGTGGATGAGAAATTCATTTGGTTAATGACGTGTGAAAATGAGTCCATTTGTTTTAATGTAGCAAAATTAATTGCTGAAATTTTGGATTTGCGGCAGTAGCCAGCTAGAGTTTTTTCATGAAACAGTTTATCATATATTCATTATGGATCATTTCCATCCATGCATTAAGGTTTCTATTGTAAGTGTCTCCTGGTCACCCCCACTTGGCTGGGCTAGTTATCAGGTGGAGGTCGAGAATGGACCCGATTTTCCACTCAACCTGGCGGCCTGACCGGGCTTGGTGAGATTTCGGACCACTGCGGGTAGCGGTCGTCATTAGGAGAGAACTGGAATTGTGGCCAGAAGACACTTATTCACCCTGTTTCCGTATGTTATTATAACATTGTTAAATGAATTGTTGTTTCCGGGAATAATCAATGTCAATGACTGGGGGGGGAACTGTGATTGTATGCCTCTAGAGGGCGCTGTGATCAGCTGAATAAACTATTCTATTCTATTCTATTCATGACGGTTTCTGAGTTTGGAGATTGTTTCGTAATCTTAAAATGCAATTTTCAACACCATATATTTGGATTAAATGTAAATTCAGATAAAATTTATTATCGACTTTCCGTTGTGTTTATGATCCAATAAAAACAATGCACGCGGATATATCTGTAGGCCTATGCCTCGCATTCCTTGCCTTGCTGCGCAGAAAATGTATTTTCCATGATTTTGGCAAAAACACGTGTGACGTGATGATATTCGCGGGTATATCATACAGAAAAATCTAGATCTAAGACCATTTCATTTATTTAAGTTGTTCTACTGATCAACACCTCCGCTACTCACACCACAAAATCTAGGGTTGGTCACTGGACAACGTTTCCATTCTCAGAAAGTGTTAAATTGAAATTGTTGTATTTAACACTATAAATGTCCGAGAATTGACAAAAAGCGTTGAAAAAAAGTTTTATATCCGGCATTATATTGCAGTATGATGAGCAATACAACACTATTATACAAGTGTTAAATTCAGCCTAGTAAAATAGTATAATGTTAGATTTTTTTCAACACTTTCTGAGAGTGTTACAAATATAACAACTTATATGATGGTGTAACTCCTCAGACATTAATAATGTTAAATAAAACGCTTTCATTTTAAGAGTGTTGAGATCATCTTCATTATATCAAGCCAATTTCTTCGTTCTCACTTCGAACCTTCGGACGAAGGTCACATTGTGTATCGGTACGTAATTTACCGAGCTCCCAATGACAAGACCGAACTGCCTCAATCATCTTTCGTACGTGCGTGTGCAACTTGGCATCAGACAAATCCGCACAATACATCTCTGGTTCTACTTGATCTGTAGATTTTTGTCCAACACTTTCCATGCACCGAACCTGTAGAGATAGTTGTCAGGAATTGGTAGAGATCTTTGTAATTCTAATTTCCAAAAAGTACATTGAGCACACATATTTTCACATAAACTTGCTTATTTTTACCCGTATATGTGAAATGTGACTGGAATTTGACAATATTTCGTTATAAAGTAGCCCCTTTCTATCAGGATTTCAATTCAAGACATTAAAGACCGGAAAATTTCATCACATTCTCAATATTGAATCGTCGATGGGGCGATCGGTGTCCCTGATTATGAAATAATCAGAGGACACACGTTTGAAACAAGAGCGAAATATATTTCCTCGTACATTTAGGCGTACGCTGCGCTATATCATTCCGAGTATTACTCAGGTCTTCCTGGCAAAATAAGCTCAAATTGGTACATACCACTATTCGTAAACCCGTAATATTAGCTGGTGGAGATCGTTGTGCAGATGGTAGAGATCTTTTGCACTGGTAGAGATCTGTTTGGATACCTACCGTGAACTTGTCAGTATCACCTTTGTGGGGGAGTCACAGTTCGCCAGTAAACAACAACAACGACAACAGAGGTCGGATCGCGAACTCGGACAAGATTCAAGGATTAAAATAAGTTTATTTAGATACAACTACACAATGATATGGGTGAGGAAATATCAGTAAACTCTTTTTTTTTTCGCGCGCAAGCGCGCTCAATATGGAAAAATAAGAGAAACTGAATTTGTCGAGAGAAAACTCAATTTACAAAAATCCTCTAAAACTCAATTTTCAAAATTTCTCATCGGGATTACCACGATGAGAAATCGGCTAGAAAAACCCCTGAATATCCTATGAATAGTAGTCTGTGGGGATTTCAGTATGTTGTTGTTGTTAACTTTGAACAGCATGCACAAAGTACATTCTGTTCGTTGTTTCAGTGCGCATTGACCCTACATGTAGATCAGGCCATCCTTAAAAATATGTTTGTTGGCTGTAACCCGACCCTACCTCAGGAAGTTGGGTCGGTAGGTAGGTAATTTTTTTTTTTTTTTTTAGATCAGGTTTTCCTTTTTGGGAGGCTGGAAGAGGTTAGTGTGATTTAGTTCAGATACTAAGCAGGTCATTTGAAATATTCTTTTTGTCTGGCAGCAAAATTATTTCAGTATAGAAAACTAGTTATCTTCAAGGTATAAAGCAAGATATTCTTAAATTCAGGCTTGTGTACCTGTTTTATTTCTTAGAAGACATCGACATCCTTGAACACATTCTTGACAATGACTTGACAATGACTAGTGACTAGCTGGTCAAAAAAAAAAAATATATACCACTACCAGACAAACTTTTGCCAAAATTGTGACAGGAAAGAAAAAAATCCTCTCAGTGTTATGCAGGAGTCAAGCGAAACCCCCACCTCCCCAACCTCGGGGTTTAGTGGGGACCTAGCAAATGAGAGTTGTTAAAATGCTTCAATGCCCTACCCTCTGGGGCAAAACATTGAAGTGAATCCCCACCTAAACTTCAACCAAATACAATTTATGTCCCATTCCTAGGTAAAAGAAATATTAACTCAATACGAACATAAACAGGACTGAAAACGTGTGAAAGCCCCACTCCCTGGGGCGTAAACATGTTGTGAATTCCCAGGTAATGCCCCACTAAACCCGACCCTTGCCCGAGGTTGGGGGGGTGGGGATTTCGTTTGACTCCTGCATTATACAGAAGGTTGTTCATTATACCATTTGGAGTTGAGAAAATTACCTCAAATTAATCATTAACATCATTACTGCCCTTCCTCATCGCAAATTTATGGTGTGCTTTTATTGAATACTTAGGTACTTCCTTTATTCAGATTAGAAATACATCGTAATTTAATTTACTGACAACAATGAGGCAAATACTAAGTTTCTAACCTGTGTCTTTTCGTGGAATTTAGTCCGAGGTGGAATTCTGACAAGCGTATTTGATGCCGACATCGGAACGTCAAAATTAAGCTGACGGCACCATCTAATTTGTCAAGACCGCTGAAGCCACCGACACTATATCCATGGCTTCATCGACATAGAGGGTTATAAAGTTTCCGTTAAACAACAAAGCAGTATAGATTTTCTGCATTTAGGCACACTGAAGTCTTCTCGGATAAAAGTAGAAATCCAAACATCGTTGTTGTTGTAACATCGTCAGTCTCAGAATCTGTCGGTGTACGGACCCACGTGGTGCATGGTGACAGTCCTAAACATGTCTACGTTCCAAGTCGATTCGCGACAGAGCTCTTTATGGCAGGTTTTAATAACCAACCGTTTTGAAATATTTTTCCCATCCTGTGTTGCTGTTGCCTCTCGATGTGTTTATTGTCCTCTCGTCCAAACCCAAACACAAAACAGAAGGGGGAACTTCCCGCCATAAACACGTGGTCGACGAAAACTGCATTCCCCTACGGACTGGGCCATGGAGGATATGCCTTCAAAACGTGCGACATAAGCTCACATCGCGACTACTGGAGAGTGAAATCCTGCTTGCTTTTGCAAGGCGAACGTTTTACATACGTTTACACGAGCGAGGAGATAGGGGAGATAATTCTGACATTGCAAAATAAAATAAAAAGATGACCGGTCGGAAAATCGGCGAAAAAAGTTTCCAGTCGGCGGATTTTTGGACAGTCGGTCGGGTTACGCGCAACAAACTTATTTTTAAGGATGGCCTCATGATATCGGCAACGTAGATTAATTGAAAGCTGATATATTGTGAATTATTACATGTACATGTAGTAGGGAAATTAAATGATCGGCGAATATTTTTTGTGTGCAAAAGCTTTAGATATTTGCAACTTCGACCTCAAAATATTTCCCGACAACCAGGTTGTGTTCACAGTCGGATTGGATCAAAATATATAATGTGACCTTCGCCTGTGGCTAGATTCTTTCCGACAGAAGGAGTATAAATTATATACTGAGAGAATTATCTTCAGATTGTTATGAGATGCAGACCCCCGGAAACTAATTTCACGTTATAAACCTCTCGGAGGCAAATCCGTTGTAATTTTGTACAGTTTTACACAATTGTCACAGTCCATTAATATGAAAAGTTTTCAGTATGAGCTATTTAACATCATGATTTGATCAGGTCAGTCCCAAGGAATGCAGGGATTCATAGAAGTCCAAATTTTACGAACCGAAATCTGGAAAATTGAGTTTTTTTTCACTCAAATTGAGTTAAAATAAAATTTATCGGCATTTTTTATCCCTCAAATTGAGTATATAAATTTTTTACAAACCAGGGTCATTTTTTCCCCCAATGTTGAGTATATAATTTTTTTACAAACCAGGGTAAATGTTACCTTCTGTGAACCTTCTCCACTGTTACCAATTCAGGTATTTTTTAACCTTTTGTGTAATTAAAACCATTTTGTGTCGTTGATTGCGTTTACTCGTTTCCATCATTATGTTTTCAGGTATCTGGTACATGAACAAATTATGTTAGATTTATTCGAGTTGTTTACGAGTAATACTTCAGGTAATCAGGTAAAACTTTGTAATGCTGCCGGTACTGGTTTTCATTTATACATGTACATTCTCATATACATGCAGTGAGGAGTGTCAACTATTTCCCTCTCTGAAAGCTGTTATATCTCAATCAATCAACAGTACATAACAGAACTTTAATTCCTTTTTCCAACTTCCACACAGGACTGTCTGAATAATACACAAACACACATCCAATTTCAGTATACAAATATGGCCCAACTTGTTAGGTGGTAGGCCTAATTATAAAGAAAATATATATTGATATCATAAAAACCCCATTTATCTATTAATTTAGATCTAAAATTAAATTTGAAGAAACCATTATCCAAAATTTAACATCAACAGAAAAATAATTTTAATTATGGAAACATTTAACAAAAGCAGTGAATTAATAAATATAAAAATATTGTGACAGATGACATAAGTGAAGTTCCAGTTATTGTGATATTATTCAATTACAAATGACCACCGAAAATCACACTGGTTTATAAAACGATGATTGTAGGCCTATATATTTTATTTATATACACGATGATTGTATTGGTCAAGTTACACAAATAATAGGAGTCTTGAGGATGATATCATTTTGATAGAATATGGTTAACAAAAAAAAAGGAGGAAAAAACAACGAAACGCTTCAAAACGCTTGCTTGCTCTCTCGCTAGGAAGAGTTCACTCCCTTGTCATGTTTTCAAACCGCACGCTGTAGGGTTGTGTCAATTTTCGTTATAATCAAACCAAAGTGAAAATGATACAGTCAGGGATTCATAGAAGTCATTTTGTTTAGGACCGTTAATGGTCAAATTGAGTTTTTCACCCAGCAAATTGAGTTTTTAGCGTGCTTTTTGGGGTGCAAATTGAGTTTAATAATATTTTTAGGACCAGTTGCATTATATACAACATACATGTATAATTTAATCATGATTGTCATTTTATAGGAATAAACAGTTTTGTTCACCTGATCAATGTGTCCGATTGGCTTTTGCATTTGCATGAAAATGCAGCTAGATAACATCCTCATTTCTCAGACTCCAGTAAGAAGATCATCCAGTAACCTACATGTATAACCTGCCATTTTAAGCATCTGGTCCATGACCGTCATTCATAATTCAGCCATGGCATTGTCCATAATTAAAGAATATCCGCGTCCATAATCCAAATACCTTTTCCATATAACAGTATTAGTGTTGAGCGAAGGCCATGGACTGATCAACAGGGCAATTGACAATGATCGGAAGTTGTGGTAAATAACTTTGAAATCAAGTTTTCTAGACCTACTCAAATTGTTAACATTACGATACAGATAAACTGCCATAAATAAATCAATTAATGGCGAAAAACCGGTGTCAGACAATGTTATAGCATAGGAATCTGTACCCCAGTCGGGCGAGTCATCGACAGCTGATGGAACACCTAAACTATTGTTCTAACAAACGAATTTATGGATAACAAATCAAGATGTTGATTAGCTGGTTACTAACAGCCGTTTCCAACCAATTGCTCTCTGCTCTTGCTTAGCGAGAGTTGTTTGGAAGAATTTTAGTTAGATCAGGCTACAATAGCTCAATGAGCAACTTGCCCTAACCTGTTAAAAAAATTACAACTTTATTCAAAGATCTGAAAAAAAGTCAAGAAAAATTCTGGACTATCGAGGCAGAACAATTTGTTCAATAAACGAATCAACTCATAAAAATAAAAATGAAATATTTAGATCGTCAAATGACAATGTGCTGGATCGTTGTCTACACGTGTTGTTGTTGTTGTTGTTGCGTGTGTTCTTTCATTTTCAAACAAATTCTCAATCCAGAACATTCACTTCCAGTTGTTAAGTTTTGCGTTGTCAGTACTAAAGTTCAAGCTGCCAGTTTTGAGTATTAAGTCCCTTGTGTAGACCGATACATCACCTGTCATTCAAAACGTAGAATTTCTTGATGAGGACTTCTTGCGTCCAGATCACCGGCTGTTACCGTATCCCGGCAACTGGAAAGAACTCTCTCGAAAAGTCCCGCGAGAAAATCATTCGGGAACCCTTCGTAACATTACAACTGAGCAATTTTGAAGGGCACCCGATCTAGATATTGCAGTCATGTGAATTTCCATAAAATGGCGGATTGTTTAGCTCCGTGTCTGCGGTTTTCTTCGTCAACACGTGTAAATAAATATTGAACAGTAAGTTATGCAATTCATATTCAGTTTTAATTAGCTCAAATTGAGTTTTTGTCTCCGTTGAAATTCAGTTTCTCTAAATTATTGGTCACAATTGGTCACAAATTGAGTTTTCCGACCCACAAATTGAGTTTCTCAATTTTTTTTAGGACCGATAACCGGCCTTAAAAGGCGACTTCTATGAATCCCTGGACAGTATTACTATTTTCTCAAGACAGACCACACAGATTATACAAAGAAATACTTACGATTGGCATTCTACGAAAACAACGTGTGTTTATTCAGTATCGTTTGTATCTCCCTGCGTTGGAAGGAACGAGAACGAAAAGGTCAAACGAAAACGAAACCAAAAAAAAAAAAATGGCGACATGTCGATTGTTCAGTGAAATTACGGTTCATAAGTATTTGGGATTATTCCACGGAAATATACGTCGATGTAACTAACATTACGTCGGATAAACTAGTCTCGGATGAATATACTCCGTTAACAGAGAAATGATATTTGGTATGGCGTATAACCCGCCACTGAGCATAGAGGAGAGAGAGCGAGCTTGAGAAGGGGAAATTGGCGCCAGCGGATTGACAATTGCTGCGCCGAGCAAGCTATTTACTGAGAGACGTGCCCATATTACACTGCGGAATTGTCCCTGTGATGACCAACCTTCTCTCTCGGTGTTGCAATATGCTCAGTGGCGGGCTATACGCCATACCAAATATCATTTCTCCATTATAAAAGCCAGTTGCGCACATTGCAACACCGAGAGAGAAGGTTGGTCATCACAGGGACAATCCACGGGTGTAATACCTATGGGCCGTCATAGCTCAGTAGGTAGAGCATCGGCGCGATAAGCCGGGGTCGTGGGTTCGAATCCCGCTGACGACCAATTTATTCTTTCTCTCTCAAGAATCATTTCATATGTGCTCAGTGGCGGGCTATACGCCATACCAAATATCATTTCTCCATTATAAAAGCCAGTTGCGCACATTGCAACACCGAGAGAGAAGGTTGGTCATCACAGGGACAATTCACGGGTGTAATACCTATGGGCCGTCATAGCTCAGTAGGTAGAGCATCGGCGCGATAAGCCGGGGTCGTGGGTTCGAATCCCGCTGACGACCAATTTATTCTTTCTCTCTCAAAAATCATTTCATCCGTTAACAGACTAAGTCATCCGAGGTAAATTCAGAGCAGCTGACGGAGTTTGCACTTGACGTTGTTGTTGCTGCCGACAGATTGACACGTGCTTTCGCGACCATGGGATGATTTCCCGACAACCGGGTATTGAAATTTCGAATTTACGAAGCTTGAAAATTCAGTTCCCGAAGCTTGAAAATTCAGTTTCCAACACACAAATTGAGTATAAATATTTTGGTGAAAACTTTTGATTTTTTACTCAAAAAAATTGAGTTTTGAACTGAAAAATTGAGTTTTAAAACTCAATCTACGAACCAAAATTCGGTACGTAGAACTGACGTGTATGAATGCCTGGAATGATAGAAAAGTTAAACATTCAGAAAGTTCTAGGAATCAGATATTTACATGTACATGTACATGGCTTTAATTTGTCAGAGATTTTGTGAAGACCAAATTCTCAAAGTTGCTTTGAAATATAGACTCCCTGTCATTCAGAAGTAATTATTTTTTGTCTCTAATAACAATTTTCTCGCAAATTTCATATGGCATATTAAGTACCAACGATTTTGTCTTTGTTTCAGTGATTCAACCTACATGTAAGACCGATAATTAATGGTTCGTTTCCCGTAATCAGCCTTCATCTATATTTTGAGGGCAAATAATTAAAATCCATGAGAGATTTACATTTTCATGATTAAAACTTGCTCATTTTCTTCATATTTGTATACAATTGGTTTGCAAGTAAGTTAATAATTATCGCACTCCACATACATGTGTATTTTTACAAGCAACTGCAAGGTTGCGAGAAACAAACAATTAACAGTGGCCTAAACAGCCTGCAACCTAGCATGACAACAATTCTTTGCTGTCTACGTCAGCCATTTTGTGAAGTTTATTATGGCACGTGAGTGTGTATACCTGTACCTGATAATTATGTGTGTGATACAACAAATCCTAGAAACTCAATGGACAAAGTGGTCCTCAATCAAGGCAAAAAATTAGTTGAGTTACATGTATGCAGAGCAAGTCAATGTAGAATTTTGAATGGTAGAACATTAGGTGACCTATTTGGTGCTTTTACTTCCGTCAATAGGAACGGGTGTAGTGTTGTGGATTATTTTGTGGCCAGTAACAATTTATTAGACTCGGCTATATCTATGATGGTTCATCCCTTATTATGCATCTCAGACCACAAACCTATTTCTGTATGTATTAAATCTGGTTTATGGCGGTACACAGAGTCCTGTAATCAGCATGGGGAATGTGACTGGTTGCCCTTACCTCAAAAATTTATTTGGGATCTTGAGAAAGAAAATGAGTTTAAATCTTGCTTACGGTCTAGCTCATACACTGAATATATTGATTCAGAATTGCAGGATCCAAATCCTGATGTAAACAGATGTGTAGAACTATTCTCAAATCTCCTGCTAGAGGCTGCGGATTATAGCCTGGATAAACCAAAACAGTATATACAGGGTGTTAAAATGGTGCGTCCTCATGATAAGCCATGGTACAACAAGGAATGCCGAAAATTACATAGAGAGATGAATAGATTAAATAAGGCGTTTAATAAAGATAATCAAAATAACTTTATAAAAACTGAATATTTCAGGACGAAAAGGGAATATATAAACTTGCAACTAGGAAGGCCAGAAGAAATTACAGGCTTAATATTATTGATGAATTAGATAAATCAGCTGATGTGAATCCCAAGACAACATGGAATCTAATTAAAAAATTAAAACATGAATGTTTGAGTAAACAAAACTCTTCAAAAATCAAAATGTCCTGTTGGTATGATCATTTTAAAGAGTTGCATTCAGAAATACCAACTAACATGCCCAATACCAACTATTTTCAGCAGTCAGAAACTGCTACAGGGCGATTCCACGACAGAGAGTGAAAGTTGCTCAAATTTCAAACTGCTAGGATTGGAATATCTGTTGATTTTTTGTATCAACCAGTGCCTGAACTAAGACAAAATGAAGTTTTTGTCATTGACTGGTCCACATTCTAGAAAAAAATACCATTAATATACCTAGCAAATTCGGACAGCCATAAAATGTGATTTTCTAGTAGGCCTCAAATTAAGATGTAAAATCTGAAGTATTCATCTCAGTTTGGTTATATCTGATGTTAGTAACTAATAACCATGTATTCTAACATGCAAACTTGCCAAATTTGTGAAGTTGGCAAGACTATGTCATTTTCACTCAATATTCAATCCGATTATCACAATGTAACTTACGTGACAAATTTTCATGGGTCATTTTGTCAAGAGATAATATAGGCAATAGATATAAAAAAACTCTTCCCTCAATGAAACTACCTCATGTCCACTAGGAACATCCACCTCTTAACTTGGTAAAAAACAAATGGTTGAATAGAAATTTAGGCGAGTGAAGTTGTGTAACTTACGTGACATGTCACGTAAGTTACAAAAATTGTCACGTAAGTTACATATACAAAACCATGTAAACTAGGAATAATTTTTTTGTCAAAAACAAATCCAACTATTAAGTATTTCTAACTTTGTTACCACTAAAAGTATACTATTAGGATATCCTAAACTGTCCTTGCAGACAAGTACAGGGTCCAGTCCCATAAATAATTCCAATGTTTTCACTGAAAATATGGTAATGAGTTTGGTAATTAATTAGAAAATAATGAACAGTTAAGTATCCCAGAAATTGTTCTTCCTGTATATTTACATCGTATTATTCAATTTCTAAACATTTCTGCAAGTATTTCCTGAATAAATAGTCCATAAACTCATCCCATGTAACTTACGTGACGCACATTTGTAACTTACGTGACACTGGTTAACAATCTTTATAACCCTTGTGGTGAAATATGGCAAAGTGACTGATGGCAACTATACTCATACCTACTAATTCACTGTTCAAGCTATCACTATAGGTGAGAACTTTTAAGATTCTTCCACCCAAATCAGAGAATTTTTAACATACGTCAAATGACCCAAAACTACCCTAATTCTCTGAGTAACTTACGTGACACTTTTTTAATTAAGCCCAGATGCTAATCAGTTTCACTGAAATTAATCAAAAACCCATTCAAATTATAAGAAATACTTTTATTTAAGTGATTTGTTTTGTTATTGGCATAGTCATGGCTGTTAATTTTGTCAAATGTTACAAATACATCCCCATCGGGAATGAAAATGTAACTTACGTGACATGGAATCGCCCTACAACTCCTGTAACATTGAATCTTTCTTGTCAAAATTTGCTTAATAAGCCAATCTCAGAGAAAGAGATGACAACTGCTATCAAACAGTTGAAAAATAATAAATCGTCAGGGCATAA
The DNA here is from genome assembly GCA_036873755.1 of Hanleya hanleyi. Lineage (NCBI taxonomy): Eukaryota > Metazoa > Mollusca > Polyplacophora > Lepidopleurida > Hanleyidae > Hanleya > Hanleya hanleyi. The sequence goes on along the minus strand of JAVTVY010006666.1, from coordinate 12,496 downwards.
TCTACCATTGTTCCAGGGGCCGATAATCGGCCCCGTTCCCAAAGGATCTTTTCCCCAATTTTCTGGAAGAAATTTCCCCAAAAATAAAAAATCCCAAAATATTTACCATTTTGAAAATTCGCATGAACGTTGGCGGTTATTCCTCGTCATATTTGTATGTAATTGGACTTGTAAAACGGCATAGGAAAGTTCCAAACTTCTTTATTATCAAACTACGGAAGCGCAACGTCCGATGAGAATTTTTAAAGTTTTCACAACATGTGGGCAGCGAAGATCGCTTCTTTCGGTAGTTCTCGGAGGTCTTCGTTCTCCGTCCGGGAAGTCCCGAGCATGATCGCTAAACTTCCGGTCTAGATCTGGCCAAGCGAGAAGGTGGTCGGACATCTTTGGCCACATCTATTCCACCGTATTCGAGGGGGCAAATCGGCTTCCGAAGGTTTGTCTCGTACGTATTAATTGTTGCCTTCAATTGTCAGAAAATAATATTAATTGACAATGGTGTAAATATGGCCAATCATTGTGTAATCTTTATGAAAACATCATCGTTGTTGTTGTTGCCCTGACGCTCAGTACGTTACCAACGGAGATTCGTCAGGGGAGTTAACTCTAGCTGGCAATTTTCTCTTAAAAATATCTAAAACAGGGGTTGAATTCTGAATAATATTTGACAAATTTAACTGCCAGAAATGGGCTCGAATGCATTTCCAGCCATCTAGAACCCCGGAGCTTCAGGGGCCTAGGCGAACCCTGCCTGAAGTGCTAGGATAGTATTTCCCAAATCCATTCCCAAAAGGCCCTTTCCCAAAATATGTAGAATATGCCCTGATCGTGTGGTTGTGACTGTATTAGTAATGAAATGCTAAAGGCTTCGTATCCTATTCTTAAAGATATTACCCTACATATATTCAATGAGGTCCTTACTACAGGTTGCTACCCAGAACTCTGGTGTGAAGGGATGATTGTTCCCATTCATAACAAGAGCCCAAGGGGCTTCAATATACGCCCGTATATCTGGAATTACACTGGTCTGAATTTCTAGATTGTTAATGGCCTTCATCCCAATTGGTAGCTAGCAATCCAGAGAAAGGTCTACGATTTTGCTTCTGAGAATGTTACATACATCACATCTTATACTGAATGATAAACTAAAATGGGCTGAACTCTTGGTAACTAGGTGACCTTGAAACAAGAGTCGAGAGCTCACATATCCTACACTGAAATCGACAAGTCAAACACAAGAAAATAGTAGTTTTCAGTCCTTGCGTTTGGAGGTGAGCGATCGCTCTCGCGCACCATCGCTCACCTAAATCATATCCAAGGTACACTGTTTTTCGCGCACCTAGATTCAGCAGATTAAATATAGAAATAAGTAGGCTGTGTCTGCTAACGGCCTTATTATTAAATGAACGGACAGTTGGTGTTAATTTTGCGAACTCTTCCACACTGAAAATCACTGTGAGAATAAACTGAAATGCCTTTAATAAATTTTAATCAGCAAACGATCGCCGTCAATTCCAGCGCGGCCATAATTTCTTCGCTTGTTTGACAATCGGTAGTCTCTTGCACAGGCTATTCCTAGCATGGGATCGTGCAATATTTGCCACGTGCGCGGAAGCTGACAACAATGGCGGTAATTGCAGCAAATCTTCCTTGAAGCAGTTGACGAAGTTTCCTAAGAAAGGTTTACACATCATTATCAGCACACAGAGCCTGTAGTCAGTAGGATCTCAATACTCTTGGGCAATGTTGAACTGGGACTCGTCTGATCATTCGCCAACCATTCTTCTCGTTCACTTAAATACTATCGGCCGATTATTTTCGAGAACCTCCACGGACACTGCTCTTCGCGCATGATTGGTTCCGATGAGTATTATATGCAGAGTGAGCTTGCTCAATCTTCTGGTACGTACTACCCACTGGTGACTTGAAATCTTCATCACTTTTGATATTGACTTGTTTAAATTGAAATAGAGTAATTTATTTTTATTAATTTTTCGTTTGAAAATAAATTGAAAAATAAAATAATTTAATCAAAAATATAAAATGGTAGGTTAAACAATTAAAACAAAATCACTCCCCTCACAAAATTTGGGAGAGCGATTTTCAGCTCTCTTATTAGCTCTCCTCGGTTAATTTAGGTACACTTTTTTTAGCTCACCATCTTTTTACAAAAGACAAGGACTGAGTTTTCTTTCAAATGGATTCCTTTCAGGCGAGAAAATTTTCCATGAAGGTAGAAGGATGTGAAGAAAGTGATGAAGTAAACCTTTGTTCTTTAGTTAATAAACAGGTCTAAAGTTCATAAAGGACCCCTCTCCCCATTAAATTAATAAATGTATGGTTTTTATTTCACAAGAATTTAAGTGAATGTAGCCATTTCTTACATGTATCAAACATGAGAGACAACTCCACAGGACAAATGCCATATACATGTAGGGGAGACAAGTCTGAATATTCCAACCTAACACATATAGGCAGCTAAACTTGACTTTTGACAAATTGATCTCTCTTTGCAATGCGAGTAAGCTATACCCAAAGTTTGTTATCAATCCATACCTTGAAACTAGAGATATCGCATGGACAACTAATGTCAATGGGTGAATGGACAGAATGCAACATCGCATTACATGATCTCGTCTTCGACAGGTATATGAAAATGTGACTTTTAATGATTTCTTGAGTTTGGGGTCACAGAGACCTTGATCTTTGACCCACATTTTGATTTGTAACACATCATGTCCCTCTAATGTATCTACTGGCATAAAAAAGGTTATTTTTAATAATTTCAAATTTTTGGGTCACAGTGACCTTGACCTTTAATCTTGACCTACATTTTGGTACACGACACAATGTCTTCCCTCAATATCTCAATCATCTTCACAAGTCCAGGTAAATCATAATTCCTTGGAGAGGGTTTACCTTGACATTTTTGGTCTTTCGAGTGAGTTCTTGAGTCGACGCCTCCATTATACAATCTCGTACATTTCATCCACCGCGCTTGTTTTGAATAAGCATGTTGGTATCCTAAGCTTGCGGTTTTTGCTTTGACTTCTGATGTTGATTTCAACTTGACATCAAAGCAGTGGAGTCCGCAATGAAATTCAATCCTGTCATATCTCATACCCAGCAGCGGATTGGCCTAATCAACTGGCTTAGCGCGTTCACTGATTGGGTTGATTTAGAGGAAACCTCTTTATCTATTTATATCCAGAACTAACCAAGCCAGTTTATCAATCCCAACAGATTGATCAATACACTGGCTCATGAGGATGTGTATCAATGGACACAAAAAATCATGATTTTTAACAATTTCACAATTTTGGGGGTCACAGTGACCTTGACCTTCGGCCTTGACCTACATTTTGGTATGTGACACATCGTGTTGCCCTCATGTATCTACTGACACAAAAAAAGTTATTTTTAATAATTTCCTGATTTTGGGGTCAGTGACCTTTGACCTTCGACCTTGACCTATATTTTGGTATGAGACACCTCGTTTCCCCCTATTGAATCCACTCACAAAAAATCAGAAATTTTTAATGATTTCCAGATTTTTCTGTGACACTGACCTTTGACCCCTGACCTCGACCTACATTTTGTGTGCAACACATCGTTCCCCCCTAGGGCATCCACTCACCAAAAATTAGAACTGTAGATAGAAAACTGTCAATGATCAATGATTTCCTGATTTTAGGCAACAGTGACCTTTGACCTCTGACCTTGACCTCAATTTTGGTATGCGACACATCGTCTCCACCTAGCTATCCATTCACAAAAAATTGCAACTGTGGATAGAAAACGTTCACAGATATAGACTGGACACGAACACTTCAGTGATTTCCTGTTTTTTAGGCCAGTGACCTTTGACCTCTGACCTTGACCTTCATTTTGTACGCGACACATCGTCTCCCTGTAGGGTATCCACTCACCAAAAATTGGAACTGTAAATAGAAAACTGTTCCAGATATAGACCGGACACGGGGGACGGACAGACGGACGGACAGACGGACGGAAACCGCCATCACATAATACGTCCGCCTTTTTGGCGGGCGTATAAAAATGGCTCCCCACTGGACCCAAATAATTATAGAGGAACTTTAAATAGCTGTTTTGGTAAGTGGTTTTGTATCATACTGAATAACAGACTCATCTACACAAACTTTATTATCGAAATGTCAAATAGGCTTTCAGAAGAATCACAGAACCATGGATCACATTTTTGCTTTAAAAACATTAGTTGATAAATATAGTCATAAAAGGAACAAGTTGTATGCAGCTTTTATTGATTTAAGCAAAGCTTTTGACTCAGTAGCTCATGGTCCCATGTTTTATAAGCTTCAGAGGGCAGGAATAGATGGTAACTTCCTCAATGTGCTGAAAAGCATGTACCACCAAAGTAAATCTTGTGTCAAGTCTAATGTAGGTCTCAGTCATGTCAGTCCTTCCTTCACTGTTTCGAGAGGGGTGCATCAAGGCAATGTGTTGAGCCCCCTTTTATTTAATATATACATAAATGATATTTTTCCAGAGATCCAGACAAGTAAATCTCCCTTACTGTGGGATGAATTAGTATCTTGTTTAGCATATGCAGATGATTTAGTACTCCTTTCAACTACTGAAGAAGACCTGCAACTCAAACTGGACAGGCTTCAAGCATATTGTCAAAAATGGGGTCTATCAATAAACATGAAGAAATCCCAAGTGGTTATCTTTGGACAAAATCAATGTATCAAACGTTTTTTCCATATTAATGGACTTGCTCTTTCATGTGTTAATAATTATAAATACTTGGGTCTACATTTACACAGTAATGGTAAATTCAATAAAGCAGTTGACAACCTCGCCAATAAGGCCAATAAGGCTATGTTTTCCATTAGGAATAGTTTAAACTTATACGATATTAACATTAATACCAGCTGTAAACTATTTGACAGTTTAGTTAAGCCCATCTTGCTGTATGGCTCGGAAGTCATGGTCGGATATAGTTTAGGTCAACAGTTTTTAGAGGATGCCATGTTCAATCATAATATCCTGTAGTCTGCCCATATCAAATTTTGCAAGCATCGTCTTGGTGTTCACTCAACATGCTCAAGATCTGTGAACTTGGCAGTGCTGGGAGAACTAAGTAGAACCCCACTAATACTGTCATCAATTATGAACAGTTTAAATTTTTTCTTCCATATTTTAAGTGCAGACCACTCATCATTACTGTATAAGGCATACCTTGAACAAATTGAAGAATGCAGACTGCATAACAGTCATAATTGGGTAAACTACATTAAACTTCTGTTGGAGAATGTCCTTTGTTCACATATATGGGAAAATCAGAGTTGTAGATTTCCTAAAGCCACCAATAAATACATATTTAATTATCTTTTCAAGTTATATTGTAGAAAATGGAAAGAATCTATTGACAAGATGAGTAAATTGGACACCTTTAGGAAAATTAAACCAAATTTGGTAGAAATGTCAGAAGGTGGTAGTATCTTGAATATTCCCAACAAAAATCATCGGTCGGCTTTATTTAAGCTGAGAATCAGTGCCCATCCCCTCCGTATTGAGCGTGGCCGATTTGAAAAGGGCACAACTAGAGACGAACGTCTATGCACCCACTGTGGGGTGATCGAAACCGAATCACATTTCTTATTAGAATGTATATTTCATAGGGATAGACGTGTCAGATTATTTTCGGTGGTAAATTCCAGAGCACCTAGCCTACTAGACGGCGACATAAATTCAGTATTTTTAGATTTAATGTGTAATACTGACCAAGTTATTCTGAACGCAGTTGCAAAATATACCTATGAATCCTTTAGTCATTACACATGAGCAGCAATGTTTCATATTATAGATCTACAATAGAACAAGTAATATAGAGGTGCATAAAAGTTTTTATGGACTTCTGGTATTACTATTGGTCAATCAATATCCGGTGGGATGCAGCCTATCACGTTTTTATATACACAGTCTTTTCGATGAGCAGATTAAGGGCGAGTTGTAAATCACTCTCCTGAAATGCTTTGGGGGAGCTGTCGCTCTCCTTGTCAATTGCTCGCCCAAAACACTACTGGGAGAGCTATCGCTCTGCTGGGACAAACTTTTTTTTTCAAATTTTCTGTTCAACTATTACTAGTATAATTTAAATGGAATATATTTACCAGTTTTATGTAATTTTCAGTTTTTTAATTAATTTCTAATGTACATGTATGTAAATTATTCTAAATATTTTCAACTTGGTATATACTATTTTTCGTCTGCTTCGCAATGATGGCATTGTTTATTTTAGAATATACAATTCAATTCAAATCTATTTACCGGGTTCATCTTTCTCGGACCCAGAATGAACAAGAATGGATATTCCATGCATGGACCTTCCCTTCAAGGTGCCTCAAGATATTACTCTTCGTTACGGTATTGGTACCCTCTACATAGCTGTCAAATGCTTTTTTGGCCGCCCCGCGGAGATTAGGATGTCCGGATATCTTGTCTTTATACCGCGCACACAGCTTGCACCAGACGAATGTGACGTACTGCCGACCATCCCTCTCCTCGGTTGTAAAACCGATGTGTTGTTTATTTCCACTTTATTTCCTTTCGGAATGCCTGCCATCGCTAAAGAGACGATACAAGAAATGTTCAACAGGATTATCGCTCGAGCAAAAGACGGAAGCTGCATGACACGTACGCCGATCTCCAGCAGCTCTCGTCGGTACAAATTGCCCGCCCAGAGAAACACGTGCTCGCTGATTTCCCTGTAACAGATGATGAACCAATGATCGTGCTCGTTGTGTCTTAATAAGCCAATCACGCATCACTTTGCAAAAGGTGTTTGGTCAGAACATTCGCGTTATGCGCATGTCAAAAGTTAGTCAAGTTTATTTCCGCTTTCTGTTTGAGTTTTCTTCAGAGGTACTCGTTGAAAATTAAAGTTTTACGGGAGGCGATTAATTGTTTTATGATACCATTTAGCTGGATTTCGTTACAATTATGGGCGAGTGATAAATCGGTCGCCTGGAGGTCTTTGGGCGTGTGTGAGCGCGAGCGCGAGCGATCGCTCGCCCTTCCTCGCAGAGACTGATACATGTAGGTTCTCGCATACTTAAATACTTGTACTTTATTGTCTCTTGTAAATGCTGTGTTCTTTTGCCTTTGGCCTTAACGGCATAGTTGTGCAAATAAACTTTGAACTTGAACTTGTATACTCTTTGCTACTTGCTGATAGTCTCGTTTGTCAGCCTTGTATGTTCGGATAAATGCATGCGAGAGGATTTTGTTATAGACAGTCTTTTTTTGAAGCAATATATTTGCATGTAGCTTGATTGAAACCCCGATAAATATATATATATTTTCAGAAAGCCTATACTTTAATTAATCTGTCCTTCAAAATATCTGCCCATTTGTGTCTAAAATAAAACCAGACCAGACGAGAAAATAAAATATAAAAAAAATCTCTGATTTCGACAACATTACCGTGAGTGTATGTCCCAGCCAAATGATAGTTTCCATAAAAAATCTCTTCACGATTCGCCCAATTCAACCGGACGATCGTGCTAAAATACCAGTGCATCGTCCGTGTGGGTTTTAATCCGACATATAAATCCGAGACACCCTTTATTTCCATTGTAAATCCAACAGTCGGCTCGCTAAAGTTTCAACGAAGCCATTTTCTTTGGCGAGAAATTCAATCGGCACTGAAGACAGACACGCAGACAGGCGGCCGGCCAATCGCTGCCATTGTCTCACACGTCTCAACTAATCGGCTTCGCGATACTAACAGAGCCCGGTCGAGGTCAATTTGGTCACGCTATCAAAGAATGATCACATCTCTATCCAATCAAATCCTTCGTTATTCAATCCTATCCAATCAAATCACTCGTCACAGGTCGAAAGACCCGGAAATGACCTTTAAAATGAAACCAATATCTCTAACATTCTACCGCGGGAAATGGGATTTCGATAGCGTTGAAAATGGTAAAAAAACGGCAAATTCTTCGGCGATTTTCTCAATTTTCACCACAAGGAAGGTACGTCTTCAATAAAATAAACTTGTTATACGTTTATTGCATGATTTGCAATAAAATTTGGACGTATATTGTCGACTATTTCCTTGTCCAACGATGTGGACTACCGACGACCTCTCACTTGACGAACATTTTACTGTGCAGCAATTTTTTTGCGTGGTGGTGAATTGCAGCCGGTTTCGGCCGTTATAAGTACGAAAGGGATATACTATCTTTGTTCTTCCTCATGCTACTCTTGTTGCAAAAAAAAAATCTATTATCTATTGCTTGAAATGAATACGAAAGTTTCAGATTCTGGTCTTTATTCCCGTCTTATTACAATGATGCACAAAAACTTTATATTGATTTTTAATAGCTATTCTGTGGATGACAGATTCACTCTCGTGTACAGTGATCTGCAGGAGACATGTCATTACATTTACTCTTCAATCCTAATCCTACCATCAAGAGATTCACGATTCTATTGCACAGACACCAGTCAAAGGCAGAGTACAAAATGTTAAGAGAAATACAAGAGAAACAATATTATATCTGAGAGATAGATATATATCTGAGTTGATAATAACTTGTGGAAGACATTGTGCATTGTGGTTACCTCCCTTTGACCAGAGGCAGTTGGCCTTTACTAAGGTTAATACCAATACAGATGCCGTTCTTCAGTAGGCCTAATGACACATATTATGTAACATTTCGACAAATCGACTTGTCAAATAAGATGGATTAATACAAATACTAATGGTCAATTCCATGCTACTTGGGACAAATAGCAAAAAATAAAAGTTTCTTAAATATGCTATTTGGTGATCAATTATTATTGTTGGTGTTTTACTTGGCATATATGTAAATTTCCACATGAACAGCTCTAGCACAGACTAATCTGAAGCATTTTTTAAACCTAATAAGGAATTTTCATTATTTGGCCGGAAATTAAACTCTAAATTGCCCTAACTTGTTTTCCTGTGTTGTAGTAAGGCCAAAAAAAAATATATGTCTGTTTCCGATTACGGGCCAGAAAAAAATAGAGTAGGTAGGGCCAAAAAAATTTTTATTTTGGAAATAAATTTTATTTTGATGTCCAGTACTCCTGTCCCATATACAATGGTCTACAAATATATTCTTGATTGTATAATATTCCCACCCACTTTAACATATTCTCCCAGGACACATCCCCCCATATTTTCAGATATTCAAAAGATCAAGGGCGGAAGGGGGGGGGGGGACCCTCCAAATATATATCGTTGGTATTTTTATCAATACTGGATCCAGTAAATCTTGGTATTTCAATGAGTTCTGCTGAAACCAGTTATTGTACTGATATTATGGAAATAAGAATTGCCAATAATGTGTTTGACTGCTGTTTATCACCAAAACGAGTATCGTTTTAATTGATTGCAACTTGATATGCAAAACAATATATTCCAAGGATTTCCGCCCAGAAATGATGAAATTTTCCTGTAGAATTTTAAGGATTTTTAGTGAAAAATACAAAATTCCATGTGGAATTTCAGTGCCTTCCATAGGGAGAGTGTACTTATATTCTGGGAAAGCCTGAACAAAAAATTGACATATACAACATAAAATGAAATGGGAAATTAATTTGAACATCATGGAGGTTTGTACCAGCGCCTAACTAATTCCAGCAATTTGAGAAACGAGACGCGAGTCGTGACTGTACAACAGTACAACAATTTGAACAAGCCATTTCTTGAAAACAGAAGAATTATTACTTGCTTGAATCTTGGGGGTTTATTTCAATGCATTCATAATAAAAACAAGTCGGGGAAATTTTGGATTTTGTAGCGGAGAAATGGTACCGGTCGGTTAGACTTTGACTGTGTCTTCGCCGATTCCGCTGAAAACGAACACCACTTGCAAGCTGCCGTGTCCGCAAACAAACACGATTTCAAGTCATAAAATCAGTAGATTTCTTTCGAAGTTGATGGAGAATATGTTTAAAATTGTCCTGGTAAACATGATCAAGTCGACTGAAGCGTAATCAGGTTGCTGATTTCTCGATTCCCGACCTAGAAGTAGGTGCTTTATTTCCTGAAAAGATCGTCAACCTGCCGCCATGCCATGCGGTCTGCTACAGTCGCACTTTACGGTATGCTGACAATGGGCACGCCGCTTTACGGTTGTTGTTGTTGTCGTAAAACGCGGCCTTGGTAGTGATTTCGTTGGAATTTGCTGATAAAATTTTTAGAGTCGCACGATTGATCTAGACTCGGTCGGGTAACCGGAAACAGACATATTTTTTTTCTTGACCTAATTGTAATTGAGAAAACTGTTCATATTTCTAACCAATGGAGTCGGACCATTGTGACTTGTCAAAAGTCATTGGCTTTCATAAGTCTAAGTAAAATAATGTCACTGAAGCCAAATGTTAACCCAAGTTGTGCTGATGTAACGTGAGTGACAAAATATGCATTTCTTTTGACTATCTCTTCAACAGTTTTTAAGTCAATTTAGCTGCTTTCATGACAGCATCTGCCAAGTATTTAGAACATATACACCGTACAAAGAATTATGATCATACACTTGACACTTAGTGCTAGTCAGCTCACTGAAGTTGGTAACGTGAGTGACGATGTAATGTGAGTGACAATATGTAACGTGAGTGACAGGAGATGGCTGAAGTCACTGATGTCATCAATTGCAATTGGTGCACTGCAATAATAGGGGTGTAGAACATTTCATTCTCTCTTGGAGGCTTTGCAGATCGAAGCACTAACTTCTTGGTAGCTACAAACAACTTGACGGAACTTGATTTAAGACTGCCTATAACGAGTGAATATGGGAGGTTAATAGAATCCATGTCCGGAAGAGATTTTTGGATGCTGAAATGACATGTCCAATGAGTGGTTTCAAATAATATCTTTTAATACAGAAACATGAGAATGTAATCCACTCAAATAGTTCTTTTGATGACCTAAATTGAACTAGAAATATCACAAAAATAAGGAATGAAATTATTAAGAGTGGCACCTAAAGTTAGTACATCAATAGATACCAAGAGAAAAACTACGTCTGATACTGGAATCGCTGTTTGGGCTGAGACAGCCATGTGAAATAGGCAGGAGTTGTATTGACGAAATACGGTGGTCACAAGACTGAAGTTAAACATCACTATCGCTAAAAGAGAGTATCATCAAAAGTCAAATTTAGTAGTAGGCAGTGTAGGCATACTTTCAGCATTTCCTTAGAAATAATATAAGGGCTGCAAATACGGGGAATCGAACTTGGGGTTACTTCCGAAGTGCTATACGCAAAGCTGTAATAGAGTTCCCTTAGTTGAATACAGAAAGTATCAGTTGAAGTACATGTAAGCAGAGCAAACTTTTCAGAACTTTTCCAAGAAATGTTAAGGCAGCAAATACTGTCAAACCTGGAAAATCGGACATAGGGTTAGTTCCGAACTGCTAAACGCAAAACCATGTTAGGGTTACGGTTTCCTTAGGTGAACACCTACATGTAGGAAGTATCAGTTATAGTAAGCAGTAGGTGGTCAAATCTGAGACACACTGTTTACTACACCAGGGAACAAATTATTAGGAAGTTGAGCAACCCAGTCCCTGTGGATATTTCACATTTTCAGAATGGCATTGAATAGACAGATAGCTACATTACTTGATTGTAATTTATTTAATCTTGAATTCAAAGAGATTTCTTTAAGGTGGCTCCCTGGTTTAGATGCAAAATCATATCATTTTTCTCATATTTTTTGTATAGCTCAGGAAGTCCATCCTATATCAGAAAATGATATAAAAATTGGGGCATAGCGTATTACTTTTTTCTAATTTTCAGCTTGTATAACGTGTACCTGTCGTAAATTGGTACCATGGATTACTATGTAAAACACCCAGTACTTGAGACATAATTGTTTTCAGAATATTCAAGTCATGTCAATTTTCTCATTTTTTTACTATGTATTCCTTGAAGTATGTAGTTTTTTAATAACTCAAATATAAGGTAGGTCGCCATCCAAAAAAGGGCATGAATAGGGCTCCGAATCTATTTACTCCCACACTTTTTCCCGCCATTTTGCATGAATTCGCAACAATGCAACGTCATGACGTCGACAAATGCCACGCCAACAAACAGTTTGCCATTCGACGTCATGACGTCACAAAGGATGCTTAGTAAACGCAACATGTCAATATTGATCGGGACAGCCCATCATAATCGAACACTGCTCGGCTAGGCAGTTGGGAGCGAGACCAGTCCCCAAATCAACCTTTGAGCGGAGTACGCAGGAGAGATAGGCCCACCCACTATGGGAGTTGGGAGAGTTTACCTCGCTTTGACCGTGACGCATTCCACCCCCGATATGACCGTGAGGCATACCTCCCCTGTGAGGAGATTCGTGGGAGGAGGAGGTATGGCAACAGCCAATCATTTGACGAAAATGAATGGTTCTATCCCCGTAGTAGCCGTACCAACTATGCGGAGAGACGCAACAACCGTGACGAGGATCG